>JABWDY010036658.1:0-10695 GCA_013358455.1 Thalictrum thalictroides | reverse complement strand
ATTATTATTTAAATTTGTTAAACCTATTAGTCAGTGTTTTAATCTAATTGCTTAACGCACTAAGTCTGCAGTCCCATTTAGATGTGAAAAATATTGCTTAGCCCATTAGCCAGCTTCTAAGTTTGTAGTCCAAGTCAGCACCAATTCACAATAAGTGGAGTACCCCCATCAAATTACTTGCAAGGATTATAAAAGTCCAAAGCGAGACTAGCCTATATATAGGATGCTCAGTCATTTTGATTGGAGTGTGTTCATCCTGTATTACTAATTATTAAGTGCTATAGCAGGGAAATGCATTATGCATTGAGTGAGTGGGACTTACATGCATGATGATAATGAGCTGAATGCATACACTTTATGGATAAAAACCATTGATCCTGTTAACTCATTATTAAGAGAAAAGTTTTTGAAAATGGACCTCAGATGTTGAAGGTAAGTAAATAGGTATCTGAACTGTTGTTACATCGTCAAGAGTGTATGATCCCAAAACACGCTCTCCAAGCACCTAAACATTTATTCATAGAGATGCATTACTGATTATCATAATACATCAGTTTTCAAAAAGTAGTCAAGGCCCTTACCTCAACAACAAGACGACGAGGATAGCAAGGTTCATCCCATGTGTATGGACACGACATGTAAGAATGAACAGTTGTCTCGAAGGTTTTACATTTTTCTTGGTATATTCGTAGCCTCTGTGCAGTAAGAAAAAACAGCAAACAATTGTTTGATAGGAAAGAAAAACACAAGGATAAAAACTAGCACAGGAAAGAAGAGACATTCAATACAGCAATGTAACTTTGCATTCATGTGCAAACTGTCCTACCCACATCATACTGTGCATTCATGTGCCTTGATGTACCCTGCAGTCATCCAGTTAGCGTCCTACAGTTCTAAGTGTTCTGCAGATGATTTCACGAAATATTCATGCACAGACAGTATATCTTTTGTTCTCAATAAGATGCTACTCGTGTGAATTGTGCTCTAGCGTGTAACACAAATTGGCAAAGTTGTTTTTACAGCAATATATTCCTGGAAAATTACTTGTTTGTGTGATTATGGTTCTGTCTTTTTTATTATTTTAATTTTTATGATTATGATTATTGAGCATCTCCAATGGTCAACAAATTTGTGATGACCATGAAGGACAATTTGGGTGAGAAAATTCTGAGCAACACCAATCGTATCATAAAAAAATTAAACCACGCGAGATTATAAAAACCGCGCAAGGTTTGAAACGCCGTGCGAGGTTATTAAAAGTGTGCGTACTTCTTAACATCACGCGAGGTTATAAACACCATGTGGGACCAAACCCTAAACGGCTATCTTCTTCATCTTCTTCCCACTCTGGTTATTCCAGCCGTTTTTTACAGTTTCTGAAGCTCGATTTCAGACCAAAATTGAATCAAATTTTTTATTTTTTTAGCGTAACATGAATTCAAACTTTGGCTTATAGACCATTTAGATGACTTTAACTCTCAAGAACAGTATGAACATGAAGGAGAAAACTTAGAAAATCAAGCAGAAATTCTTCTCAACACCAACCCTCAATTTGAAAACCAAATTCCCCCACTTGTGCAAGAATATCATCAAGAAGAAATTGAAGATTTTTCACAGCAAGCTGATGTACATAGCTTCAGGCCGGTTTCGTCGCGTGACAATGCTAATCACGTGAGCTGCTTGGGAGCTGGCTTCCTGGCCGAATCAGGGTCCATACGTGTTTTTCACCTCTCAGGCCACATATGATTTGTATTGGACTGTTGTTTCCCACGGGCCTATTGTTGATGATTTATATCGGTCAGGGAACATTGACTTCGTGGGGAGAAATGGTATCAAGAGGGGTTTGAGGATTCATGGGCCATCTCAGCTGCTGGATTGACCACACACATACCAAGCAGCTCCAGCAGGACCTCCTTCTATAGATGATCCTTGGAGTTTTTCAATTCGGACTCCGGACGATGATGCTCGGCTCCCGATTCCTTCTACATATGATTCTCGTGTGGCTACATTGAAGCCTATGCTCCATAGTCTACAGTTGGTAAGTTTTTTATTTATTTAATTTATTTATTATGCACTATAAATTGTATCTCACTTAATTATTAATTTTGCAGGATGATATACGCATTCGGTACTCAGATTCTATTCCGATGAATGATGGGATGCAAGAGGTTGTGTACGAGTATACTAGAGAGATTGCTACCCATGAGACTCAGCGTTACAACACCCTTATAGGGATGTACGCTACTGCACAGGCCCAACTACAGAGGTACCAGGATGTTGCAAAACCATCATCTAGGAGACGTGCACGTGACCACGAGGCTGAACCTAGTATTACCGGTGGCGATGACACTCATGTTAGTGAGAGCTCAGACGGGAGTAGAGGGAGCCGGAGGTTTAGAGGTAGTAGGAGCTCGAGGGGAGATCATAGATAGAAACATTTGGTTTTGTAAAACTTTTAATTATTCAATTTCATATCATGCAAATATTTTAGTTTAATTAGAATGTAATTCAATAGTTATTTTTATTTATTCATTTACTTCAATTTTATTTATTTTAGGTTAATTATGCACTTAAATTTTTAATTACAATGCACTAAAATTACAATGCACAAAAATTTTCAATTTTCACTAAGCACTAAAATTTTCACAAATTCAAATAGGCCAGATTTAGCCAAATTATAGCCGGAATTAAGTGCATCGTTGAAGCGATGTTTCAAAAACCGCGCGGGGTTATAAACATGGCGGGAGGTTGTAATTTGTAAAGTCCGCACGAGTTTCTAAAGTCCACACAAGGTTTATATCTCCGCACGAGTTTGTAAAGTCCACGTAGTATGAGTTTGTGAAATACAAACATTCCACAAATTTGTGGAGAAGTTTAACTTTTTTTTGTGGATTTCACAAATTTGTGATACCATTGAAGATGGATTTTTAGTCATTTTTTGTGGATATCACAAATTTGTGATACCATTGGAGATGCTCATTATGCAATTTCCCCAAGGAAAATCTTTTACATGAACATCATATTTGACTTAAATACTTACGCTGTTCATTATTTCCATTACTATAACTCTACAATGTTCAGATGTGAAGACCTTCCTGGGAATAAATTAAAAATAAAACTTATTAATTAAAAAGAATTGTATAAAGTTTGTTCCACGGTTTTTAACATTATTTCCTTGTTGAATCAACATTATGAAACAAACTTTAGAGAGACCTGGCATAAAATTACGTAAAACAAAGTAAAGACTCTACGTGCTGTTCCCATATGAAAGTGGCAGCTTTAGGTGCATGATACACATTCAAAATGTGTCATTTGTGCGTTAAAAACACATAGTAAAAATATGAATATTCTAATGTTTGTATATAGTAAGTTGCCATGATTATAGATATATAAAACTAAGTACCTCTTTGGAAAAATTGTCAATTCTATATGGCATGAATCCCGTTTCATCATCAGATAGGAGAATCAAAAGAGTCCCTGAATTTCCATTGGGGTTTCCAACAATTTTCTCATCTCTAATGGTAACATCAGCATTCTGCACTTCAACTCGTATTGTAGTCAATGCACCACGTACATAATTTCGCATTTTGACCTGAGTATCACCCAGATGATCAGGAAAGAAACTTCCTGACCAAAGCCATCCAGGTTCATTAAATACAAGGGAAACCAGCAACTCCCTGCAAGATACTGAACCTTTAATTCAAAGAATAAAATGATCTATATCATTTCTTTATTATGTATAAGAACAACTACAACTAGGAAACAAGTTTATTATTATAAGCATATAAAAGTGACAAAATTATTCAACAATAAAAACGTAAAATTTACAGCTGAAAATATAACATTGAAAAAACTGAAACACCTTGTTGGATCATCCCAATATATGGTTTTTATTGTTGAAATTATTCAACAATAAAAACGTAAAATTTACAGCTGAAAAAATATTGTTGGGAAAACGAAAAAACCTTGTTGGATCATCCCAATGAAGATGAGAATGTTGTCCAATGCCCAAATGGGATACTGAATCAGTTCCCTTCTGTTTGTAAGACAAGTCCTTGCTGCATGCATTACTAATGACATATCTGCATGATTAAAAATATAAAAGATTTTTCTAGTTAGAAGCTTTAACTAGATATTGGAACTAAAAGCAATATAAAATATTTGAGTTCCAAGAAGAGAAAGTGATGTATATTGTGAGATGAAATAAGCAATCAACAAGACAGATATAGTCCTAGAGCAGAAGTTAGGCGTGCATGATTATTTAATTACTATAAGATCTAGGTTTACCTGGGTTGGAAAGTGATGGCTCTTGTCCTACCAGAAAATGGTCCAGCTAGTGGATTCGATGTGACAGATACTATAAAGGCCCCAGATGTATTTGCTTGAGGAACAACAACACAAGTGGAAACACTTGCAGGAACAAGATAAAATGGACTAGACCACACAGAACTTTTCTTAGTATCAGTAAAATATTTCGATATACAGATACTAAGTCTGACCATCAGTTCACTTGCAGAAGAACTAGAATGAGGAAAATACATGCATGCCGTAACCTTTCTGCTTTCGATGTCTACAAGATCAGTTTCATATCTCCCTTTTTCAAAATATTGCCGTTTAACATTATTTGAAGATGCTCCATGAAAAACCAGATCATGGTCCACCAATTGGTGAAGAAGACGCGTTGAAGAATCTGAATTAATGAACTTCCTGCCGCTTCCTGATTGGTGGATAACACTCTCACTAGATAAAATAGAGTGTTTTTTTGATGAAGCATCCAAGATACTATCTATAAATGGAGGGGTAGCATATGAATCCTGTGTAGAAGAAAAAAGAATTGGACTATGTTTTCTTCCCAGATGTTGATCCATTTCAATTAAATGATAACACGGGGGCATAATGCAGCCTTCCCTTTCATGCCCCACATCAGCAACAGTAATTCGCAAACCAGTACAATTATATAGCAGAAAAGGAACAAAGATACAGATTTCCCGCGCCCCACAGAAAGCATCCATTGTCTTCTCCACAGTAACATATATAGAACCTATAACATATTTCAAAATTCAAACAAAACTTAGTAAGCATTCCAATAAAAAGTTGATGCTCAACAAAAAAAATTCTGAAGCCTACCAGTGGATGCATCTGGATAAAACGTTAGTGTTTCAGATTGAGAAAACTTGTTCTCATGGAACCTAGCCACTGCTACAAATGCTTCTGCGCATGGGAACATTGAAGTAATAGGCCTAAATCCATGTACATGAAAGACTAAACCCAAGTCATGGGTGGAATCAATGTGATAAATACAAGCATAGTTGACCTGCAGATCATTGTATTTAACTCATATGAAAAATTCAAGTACAAATGGAGAAAAAAAACAAAACAAAAAAGACAGCTAATTGAGTGGAGGCAAAATAAGGTATATCTTGAACTCATCATTACCTCTGAAATAAATACAGTACGAGCAAACCCACCACTGTCAATTGTCACTGACACTTCTTTTGGCATGTTATTTTTTATCACTAAAGGAGTAGTAAGTGTCACATAATGGATAGTCGGTGTTGTAATGCTATGTAGAGCAGACACACTCTGATCGCCATGTCCAACTGAATGTCTCCGACTCTCATTGACATGAACTGATGAACCATTTTTGCTCCTACACGACGAAGGTAGGTTGATGTGCTGAACAGATAGACAGCATCTGAAGGGATCATTACTAGGATGAGATGGATAGCAGACAAAGGATCTAAAAGATCCGAGCTTAGTTTCATGTGAAAGAACGTTCGAAAACACTTGCGCTTCACTCCAGAGAAAGCCAGTTTCAAGCGGACACCAACTCATGCGACCAGATTCTGCCAAATGTAGAGGTAGTGGAAACTTCTGACCAGGATATACTTGACCTAGGACCTAATAATACGAAAACTAGATTATTAAAAGGTCTCCAAATATACTAGTATACTACATATAGATGGAAGGAAAACTGATTAACTCTACCTTTGGAAATACCCCAAATGGGGTATCAAAGCGTAGCTCTACAGGTTTTGAAGTAGTATTCAAGAGTATGACCTGAAATCATCAATTATAACAGATAGCCATAAAAAGGGAAAATAAAAAAATAGTAAACAAGTTCGAATGAAACTAACCGTTGAATAAACCCGTATTAACTTTCTGTAGTGCAATGTGGAAACATCAAACACCACAGGCACAACAAATTCACTATTTGTATACATTTTACTTCCATCATCACTTTTTCTTTTACAGTTTGCTGCATTCTCATGTTTCTCTACTGCTTCTTTCCCTAATGCTTTTGAAAAATTCACTTCAAAGTAGCTAAGACCTACGATATCCATTGAAATGGGCGAGGAAGGTCCTGACGTTCCATCAAGTTGAATGGAAATCATATGATGTGCCACCCCACAAGATTTTTTCTCATTCAATCTGTCAGTGGATTGAGGTGGCCTAAAGAGAAAATCATGTTCCTCTGGAGTTTCATCAGTGTATATAAGAATCGAAGAGCCGGGATACACAATATTTCTTTCTTTTTCGGACAGAATTTCCATATTATCTTCAGTAAACAGCTCACGGTACACCTGGAATAGTAGCGGTAAGGAAGTCTCATTTTGAAGTATGTAGGGAGCAAATCTTCTTGTATATACATTTTCACTGGTTTGACTGCAACATAACCTCTGGGTTCCGAGAAGATCATTCAACCCAACTTGACCCCACACTTTTGTAATCAGCTCCTTTAGCCTGATAATAACCTTCACAAAGCAACAAATCAATTAATTGCTGATAAAAAGTACTACGTGCATACATCCATATGCTCATGATTCACACAAGTAACCCAAGTATCAATGTATCATACAGCCAGAAATAAAAAAACTCAAGTAACAAAACACCATGTTTTGCAAATATATAGTCCATCCAACCAATACCAGGAAAGGATATTCAGACAGCCTAAAACTCTTATTTATTTTAGATACAAGCGGGCATAGCCTAACTCTTGCAATAGTTTTTTTTATCAAACACTGACAAGGGAGAAGGCAAATTATATATAAAGATACAGTGATCCAAGGGTTTGCAGACCGAGATTTCTATGAAATCAACACAAAAGGAAAGAAAAAGATTGAAAAGCAATACAAACTGCTACATAACAAACAAAAAAAAAAAACAATCCCACTAAACCCCTCCCATCAATGTTGCCAACGAAACACTTAAAAGGTGCATTTTCCACTCCTCCCAATATTTAGTGGGGCAACCCTTCTTCAACAAAAATGATTCTATTGTGGGATCGGGCTATCACTTCACTATAGATGAGGGCACCCCTTCTTCAATCTCACTTAAAAAGTGTCATTTCCGCTCCTCCCATAATTTAGACAACACGAATATAAGCCCTTAGGTCCATTTTCCACACCCAAACTCTTGCTATAGTTACGACTAAGGAGTAACTCTAAAGGAAAAACGACCCTGAAAGAATGTAGCTAGTATTTACAGTTTAAGTGTGTACCTCAATACTGAGTTCTGTTAGATTCATATTAAGCTGTGCTGTTGATGTGAGATGGATGTCTGTGATGACAGAGTTGTTGAGAGGAGAGCTCTGTTTAAGTGTCCTTGTCATGTTGAGCAAAAAATTCCAGGTCTCTATGAATGGCTCCCACATTACCTGAAGCAATAGGGCATATTGTAAGAGAAATAGTGATCTTCAGTCTACAAATGAAACAGCTTCTCAGGTGATGTACCTTCTGAATATTAAAGTAGTTCACCAATAAGTCACTAGCAAGAGAAGCCTCCATGGCACTTCTAGTTGTGTTAAAATGCAATACTAGATTCCTCGGAAGGATCTCCAGCATGGGTCCATTGCAGCTACACTACACGAACACAAAAATGAAAAAAATCAGATAAGAAATTAATTAATGCATATAACCAAACTTTAGGCAGGATAATATACTGTAGTATAACAAATTTCTAGTGTCATAAACTATTGCATGGTGTAATGTAGCTGGTCAAACTACGGTCAACGACAGTACGACACGACAGGGATTATATAGTTGAACTGCAAATATTACATAGCCCCATCTTCCATGAACGTTCATTGCTGGAAAGAAAAAACACCCACTTTCAAACACATGGGCATAACGTTTCCTCAATGGTGGTAGTGTGATGACTGATGATTTCATAGAGATATCAGGTACAGGTTAGGTGCCCGGCAAGTGTTCATGTATGGGAAGATAAGCAGATAAACAAGGACCTCAGTTTCTGGGTTTTCGAAGACAGTATGCTATCTCTGTTGTTAGCAATCACGCTCTTCATGAGCTCAGGGGTATTGACAACGGAACTCTTAGCTGTGATTTGGGGCTGCATGGCGCACTGGCACATAAGGGAATTGAGAGTTTTGCTGTTCTCATGAGTAAATGGAGAGCCGTACCTGCTGAGAGACTAAATGGAGATAGTTGGATCTGAATTAATGACAACAAGTGTGGGAGATTCCCCCCTCCATGTTTCTATTTTTGCTCATTGCTCTTACCTTTCAAAATCTCACTGTCCTAGACCCATTCCTGAGGTTTCCTAGTGGCTCTATTTGGGTTCCAATTCTCCTCTTTGGTAGTCCCTTTTATGTGGGGTACCACACAAAATCAGATTGTTACCATTGATAAGTTGATAATTCAATTAGGGTGGGAAAGCTATTTATTATTAATTTCTCCCTTCATGTAAGTCTGATGGGGAATCTGTCAGTCACACCTTTATTCATTGATGTTTGTGTTGGAAAGGGCAGTGTTATTTTCTGCATCAATCAGTGTTGGTTGGGTGTTTAAACGCTCGCCCAAAACAATATGGGTAGATGCACTGAGAAACCGATGTAACCACTAACTGATTAGAAGGAAAAGATGAGCAAACAGAAGAGACCCCTGATAACATTATGCAGATTGACATCCCATTAGACATGAACAAATGCCAGAAGTTTATAATCAGTTTTTTTTTCCTTTTTTCTGAGTTCATCACTGATTAGAATCTTCTTCAGTGCAGCACCTGACACGAAGAAGGAGACTTGCATCCCTAAATAAAACTTACTGAGAATCATGGTATAGGTCTACAAAGATATCGAGAAATCTCAGAATCGTCTGGTCATGCCAGTTGTCCAGATCCAAGTATCACTTTCAGGTCTGACAAAAGGAATTGCATCTAACATTGTAGAGAAGGCACCTAAAAACTTCTCATATGTGTATAATATCCAGTGAAAATGTCTAAAATACTCGAATTATGCGTTCAATTGAATTAAGACGTGCACATGGTTCATATTTGAGTTCAGGTTTCAGTCTAAGCATCGACTCAACTGTTGCACTATGGCCTTAAGGATCAGCCCAGCGGACTTTGCATATCAAAATAGTCACGTTATAAACTTATAAAAGTGCAAGCTGGGAATTACTATTCCCTGCATCTAAATCAAACAATTATCAAAAATTCAAATGAACAAGAAAAAGCATACCGTCCCATCAGAGAGAAGGAGTGAAGCCTTCCTTAATTGCATCTTCAGATCCATACTAGTAAATGAATTTGGGGAAGAGCCTGTTTCAGGATTTCTGTATCGAAGATTATTCCAAACATAGAATAGTTGATGTGATACAGATATTTCCAAACTGTCAACTCGAATCTCTGCACTAACATGCTGCTGCGGCAGTTTATTGCATACTACTACAACAGTAACTTGAAATATCTGAAAAATGGACCAAGAGAGAACTTTTTGGTCCTTAACAATATCCAACATCCCTTTGGCCTCTTCCACAATACAATTCAATTTTGGATGTCCCCCACTGATAGCTAATTCACAATCTTTACTATGCAAAATCACAGATACATATTGAGGTTGTCTTCTCCCAAGCATTGCTCCTTCATCAAGTTTTTCAGAAGGAAAATTCTTTAGCATTTCCTGGTTGATTTCGTCTTCCATAAGTGCTTCAAAATTGAGCAATAAAGGATAATGCAATGAGAGACCAATGTTCTCAGACCTCACAATCAGATCAAAAGGATTTTCCACGTTTGTACAAACAGTTGATGTAGACGCCATTGGAGTTTCTAGATCATTTTCAAACACTGGTATCATTTCATTTGTGGCAAATTCTACTGGAACTGAAGAATTGTTTGATGATGCACTCATTGATGAAGATTGTGCTGGTTGTTCAGAATATGAAAGAAGAAGCTCACCTATGTCACACCAGTCCGACAAATGTAACCATATATGGACAGCAGGGAGATCAACTACAAGCTCATCTGCACCACTGTTTGATTTAGCAAGGTGAATGACATGACCAGAAGAAAGAGATGCATCAGAAGTGCACTGTAGTAAAATAACACTTGAACGAAAAGAATGTAGCGCTAGACTAGAAAGAGCAACATCCAAGCACATGAGCATTTCGTTTCTTAATGAAGCAGAAAGTTGAAATTGCATGTCTGCCCTGGCAACCAGCTCCGATGGGATAGAGCCCATTCGCCTAGATCGATAGAGCTTTATTGACAGAGAATTAACAGAACACCTGACTTCTATGAAGGTCGCAGAGGAGGTATCAGGCGAAATAAAATTGCCTTCTTTCAAAACCTTCTTAAAATGCAGAAAATGGAGAACATCCGACTTGAAGCCCACAGAATCTCTACCAACTGTTGAGAACTCATCAATGACATTAAGCAATGCTTCCAAGCCCAAGAGAA
>JABWDY010036632.1:16163-26958 GCA_013358455.1 Thalictrum thalictroides | reverse complement strand
TACTGCATCTATCCTCACCTGGTTTGGTTTAGAAAAGAAGAGCCACAAACAATCCCATACGAACAAAAAAAAGAAAAACCTTCTTTCTTCGTTGCGTAACTTGAGAGTCGGTAGAACAACGAACATAAACCAACGGAAAAGAGGAAATTTTATTTTGAATTTGATTTTTATGCATATGTAGTAGGAGGCAAGCCAGAAGCAAGCGGGTACAGTTAAAACTTTACTGTAACTAACTTTGCTAGTAAGTGCCATACCTGCTGGCAGCCTGGCAGACAGGAGAACTAGAGATGTTTGTCCCAAATCTCTGACAGGTTGCAACTAGCCGTTATTTGCAAAGTTCGAATGACTTGCCACCCCTACATTCATATCCTTCGGAGTTCAGACACATTATCATCTTAAAAAAATGGCTGTCTTTAAATTGAAATTGCTCTTGGTCAACCTTGCTTAGAGATTTTGGCATTCTCCTGCAAACTAAACAGACCCGTGAAGAAGTTTTACTTGACAAAGTTACAATTCAAGCACCTAGATAAAAAAAAATGAGACAAATAAATCTCATTGCGACACAAGTAGTCAAGTCACCTTTGGTAGTGAGTCATTCATATTGAACTAAATGTTTACACAAATTATATTCTGTTGATAAAGTTTACAGATGGGCAAATACATAAATAGGAAAAGACATTGAGATTTGTTGCAACAGCCCAAGGAATTGTGGCTAGCCACATCTCTTGGCTCAGTTGTTTAAATATACTCTTCTGTTTTCCCTTTAAAACACCACTACAGAGCACTATTGAGAGTTTTTCATGTTCCCTGCAGCTCCATATTCAACTGCTTGCAGATGATACACATTTAACATGCATTTCAATTCATTCGCCGATGAATGTCCACGCAACTTGAAGTATTTGGATCTCGGCACCTTATGGAGAAAGGGAGTCATTTGGCAATAAAGATCTAAATGAATGAACTTGGGGTGGATCAATGTACCAGTTGGATTTGTAAAATATATAAGAATAAAAACTGCTTATGGGAGCAACCCATTGGATCCCAAATTTCCATACCATCCATTTAGAAGCTCCAAAAGAAGAACTGCAGCAGAGTCTTTGGCCTTCTTAACACTAGGCATTGGCTCGCCAATACAATCATCTGTCCATCCCTTGTCAGTGGTATTCACACGCACAGAATAAGTGAACCTCTTCGCATGCGCAGGGCCACCCTCATGTACACACCTTAAGAAGCCCAAACATGATGGAGATACATATCAACCCAAAATTTAAATCAAATGAAAGCTCGAAAAGAATTGAAAACTAGAATAATACCTGTACTGCGGCATAGGCCACTGCTTTCTTAAGCAGATGTCATTCAAGGTCTGTCTAGTAAAGGTTTGACTCCCATTCTTTTTCTTCCCATTTTCCTCCCTCTTTTCCATGGCTTCAGCCTTCTCTTTCTCTTTCAAAACAACTAGAGCATTTCTTGCCGCTAATTTCTGAGCCATTTTCTTTTGTGGATTTTGAGCAATCCCAATCTGGACGCCATCAATGTACACCTCAACAGTAGCCAGATTTCCATTTCTATTGGCTTTGTATTCCAAGCCTTCAGCATGCTGCTGGCATCGTTCTTGAAGCTCCCTCACTGGATGCATGGGAAGTGTGTCAGGTGTAACCATTGGGTGCAACAGCGGTTGAAATACCTGTGATATCAGCAATCAGTAAAGAGTTAAAGACAGCAAGACTTCCACGTCAACAACACAATCTTCCAATCAACACTTTCTTTTGGAGGATGGGATGCTGGGACCAAGGTATTGGGATTGATTCCCACTTTCGTGGAAAGATGGGGAGTAATTGTAACTATATATATATATAAAACACACTTTCTTTTAAAACTAGTATGCCTTTAGTATAAACTTTACCCGCCAGACAACAGCAGTATCACGACCACAGTCGAGGAAAATTGCACCAGCAATGGATTCAAAAATGTCGCCGAGTACTTTGGGAGCTTTGCAATCTCCCAGACCAAAGGAATTAAACCCTGGTTTTAACAGTTCATCCTGGACATCCTTTACGAATTCCCGAATCTGGAAATGTTCAATGCGGTAAGTTAAAACTCCAATATGATACAAAAATACTTTGCTAAGCAGATAAGAGAGAGAACAAGAAAATGAACCTGTGCTTCAAGCGCACTTGATCCATGCCTAAGGTGCACATGGAGCTTGTGCTTAACCGCAACACGAGCAAAATTTTCATTGTTTACAGCAGCCGCCCGCAAGTCAGTCAACCGACCAGGAGGTAGATCCGTGTATGTAAAGAACAAGTACCTCGTAATAAGGTGATCCAACACAGCATCACCGACAAACTCCAGCCGTTGATAACATGAAAGTCCAGATGAAGGTCGTGAAGCATGAGTAATAGCTTCCACCAACAAGCCCCTATCTCTGAACTTTATATTCAAAGAACCTTCTAAAGCATCAAAGTTCACACTCCTCAGTATGCTCTCCGGGACAGCGCATGGCTTGTTTGTGCATCCTATCTCTTCAGGATTGAACTCCACCTGAATTCCAATCCAATTCATGAGGTGGTGAGCAGCATTCTTTCCCCCTTCGACATAATAAACTCCAATTAAGGCCTCAACCACATCTGCCAGTGTCTTGCTGGAAAGAACCCTGTAGCAGCTCAAATCACTCTCAACTTCGCCGTCTTCCATATCGTCGTCTTCATATCCATAGTCATGCAGAGTCTTCTGGGGTTCAATCTCAGAAGAGATGTCATCACCAAATATGGAGGGTTCTGTTTCCTTGGTATCCTCGTCAAAAACTGGAAGCACACCAGGAGCAGCCCATCTAGATGGAGCAAATCGATCGGCTTGGATAAATGATTGAAGTCCTTTGTTCAGAGCAAACTGATACAGGACCATGTTGCTCACCATTTGTTGCCTCATCCTAGTAAGTTGTCCTTCGTGTTTCTGGGGGTACTTAAGAAAAAGAAATCTACTAACAACCCATTTCAAGTAAGCATCCCCTAGTAACTCCGCTCTTTCATAGCAGAAGGTCTCTTGACATGAAGCAGCAGTCAAGGCTTCCAAGACCTGTAACAGTAAAAATATTTTTAATTGAAAAAGAAAAAAGCAAACAAGTGTTCACAAAGATAAAAAAATATATCTATTTTGTTTGATAATACCTTGGAAGCAGGTATAGGATACTTTATTATATCCTTCAGCTGGACTGCAAGAAGCATACTTTCAACCCTCCTCATGATTGAAGGCAACCTTTGGGCACCTCTAACAAGTGAGCCCGGAAGAGGATGAACAAAACATAACTCAGGAGGCAGGAAAACATAGTAAGTTTTGTCAAGAGACTCTTCGGAGTCTCCTTCACAACCTATATCACCAAAAGATGCAGCACGAGGTATAAATAAACAGTTGCTTGAATGTGACTCAAACTGAGAACTTTTAATGGATTACTAATTTTAAAGATAAAAAATACCTTCAGAATGCTCAAACCGAGGAGAGAGAAGATTCTTGCAATATGAAACACCACGACATCTAAGAAGAGGCTGTTTTTTGTAGATAAGTTTCACCCCGTACCTGTTTAAAGGAAATGGACGACCAAATGCACCTTTCTGTCACATATGAAGAAGAAGGAAAAGCTACTCCAATCTATTCAAAGAAGCTCCAGACTACTTCCACTCAAATTCAGAAATGATATCTGAAAACCTGAAGTAGTTCACAGCTTCCTGTACAGATTGGAATTCACTTATCTCCATCTTCATGTATAACATCCAAGGTGCAATGTGGCTCATCCATCAATAAAACAATCGAAGATCAGACAACCAGCATTCAACAATGTAGTGCCAGCAGAAAACATGAAAAGAAAGAAATCTCTGTAATCTTGGTGTGCTATGAAGGATAGAAAACGAGAGTACACTTATCAAAGCAACAAAAAATAGGGATGTAGAACATACTTTTGCATGTAGTAATCAGCATAAGAACTATACTCCAAAGGACCTAAGTAACCCTCCTTCCTTGGGAATGAATTCTCCGCATTCATATCGTACTGAACAGAATCAACATAAAATCTCTTTCCAGAATGTGCTGCGGTCACAATCTTTCCAACAAGATCTTCTGCATCAATGCAGAAATCAGCCATGACCAATCTATTTTGGGTCAAGTCATTCTGATTTTCCTTTGTATCTCGATTGGGAATCAATCCCGAAGCCTTGACAACATCAAACTGTGCAACAGCCCCTCTAATGCCATATGTGGGGTGAGATTTCTGTCCAAATGCCATGCCATGACGCAATTTTCCAAACCCATACTCCCTTCGGTCTCCACCAAGAGTTCGTTCTTTTGTACCGAGGTAAACATCTGGGCGTGGCCTCTGAAGAGGATTGCTCCATGCATCGGTCCCTATTATATTCTCAACGAGATCCCAGTCAATTTCTTTTATCGGATCTACACACTTTTGACCAACCACAGGGACAAATAAATATGCTTTTGTAGGATCCCACGGTGTGCTAGCAGGATCAACATCCACATCCAGCACCATGCTCATAAGTCTCACATGAAAACTTTTCAAAGAGACCAGCTGCACGCACACACATTTTTCTTGATATTAAAACTCAAGTAACTATAGCTCCAAACGGATTCAACATGATTTTGCAGTTATAAAAGGAGCAAACAATGAAACACAACCTGAGCCGTTGTTATAGCTACTGATCCCTGGAAGACGAGAGATGCCTTTGTTATCATGGTTCTAGCAACAAAGAGATCCATCGACATCGATAAAACCTGATAAAAATATTAATAATAATAACAAAAAATGTTAAAAAATTGTGATTCACATAAGACAGGAAAAATAATAGGAAATCAGAAACAATACCTCTGCATCCAGCTCATTTCCAAAAAGTATCGCAAAATCTGAAACTTGGGTCAAGAATGAGTCTTTGGCAGTGCCAATGTTCTCACATTTTACAGCATACATATGCAAATGAACATATTCAGAGCTGTGACAACCGTCTTTACCCAACAAAATCCATTCTCCCTGAAAGATCATTGATAGTTCAGAATTTAAAGGATTAAAGAGAAATTCAATTTCATTTATTAAATGGTACCAATGCCATTGCATTTGACAATCAAGACGATACTCTTGCACCAGCCTAGAATTGTAGCATAGAAAAGACAGTCAAATATTTGTAATATGGAAAATAATAGTGTGGACTTCGGTTGGTCTATAAAATGGTCTATCTCATATAAAAACTCGATAAATTTTTTATGGATATAATAATTACAAAATATAGAATAACTAAACATATCAATTCTTCACCATCCTCATATTACCCACTTCAACAACAAGAATGTCCCTAAGAAAACTTAGTTTACTAAGATCATGGGCTAAAACCATCAGTAGTCCATCACCAATCAATCAACAAAATGAAGGTGAGATATATTAACTACTTTCTGCAACCTAGTTTCAAGGCAGTCCATGCCATTAAAAAAGAAATTGCAACATGCAACAAAACTTTGTAGAAACTGACCCGGAGAACATCAGCAACACCTTCAGGATAAAATTCTCTATGCCTTGTTGTTCCAAGAAGTGGGTCTCCTTCATCCTTCTGATCAACCTTTTCTCCGTCTTGCCCACTTCCCTTGTCTGGCAAGAGCATGTCAGTAAATGCCCCCATCTCATGAAGCTTCTTGCAAGCAGCCAGACAGACGGCCTGTACAATGTAAAACATAAGGAAGATATACTTTCTGTTGGAATTACAAGAAGAAAAAAAATTCAGGTTTAATTATATTATCAGATGAATTCTTTTAACAAGATACACACCTGTTGAGCAAGGCGCATTGAACTGCATACAGGACCCACAAGCTTTTCGAATGGCGCATTGCAGGGAAGTTGAATCTTACATGAATATTCTGTGGAACCACCTGGCTTTTCATGCCTTTCCATAATAAACTCAGGACGGAGGATAGAATACCTTGGTAAAGGATGCGACAAAAGTGAGCTAAAACTAGCTGAGAGATACTCACGAACCTTTAACTATATAGTACCAAATAAACCATATTTGTATTTAGTATACAGAAACAGAAAGCAAACCTGTCGCTAGGCAGTTGGGAACAGTAAAAGTGGAGGAGTCCAACAGCAGAATTTAAGCTTACACTTGCCCCAGTTGACTTCACCTGGTATACTGAACCCGGTGTTGTATCCACTGAAGTTAGCCTTGAAGTACCTTTAAGATGGCTAAGGTCAGTTCTTACTATTGCTTCCTTTCGCAACGTTGACTCACTATTCCGAGCATTTCTTAAGAAAGTTTCATCCGACAAATTTCCCCTGAAGGAAATAAAAATAGCAATCTCAAATCATTCAGGTCATTGTTTTTGTCATAGAGATTTGTATCAAAATTATAAACAAAAATTACAGCTTCAAAAGAAAATTGGGTGTTAAAATAAATCATATATGACATAAGTACCTCTCAACCATTAATATGTAATCAGACCCTGGCATCCTTGCACGGCCCCTGGACTGAATATAGGCCAACACAGTTTTTGCAAGGTCAAAGCGAATGACAACATTGCACTGCCTGATATCCAGGCCTTCTTCTGCAACACTAGTAGCTACAAGTAAAGTCACCTGTACCAATGTGTTCAATGTTGGACGAGATAATACTGCTTAAGCAATGTAAGTACAAAATTACAATTTCATCACAAAATTAAGGAATCATGCATATAAAACTTACTCGCCCGTCACGGAATTTGGCTAGTGAGTCCTGCATTTGGGAAGTACGCATTTCCTGACTATTGTTGTGTCCAATCAGACTTGCACACTTGACAAAACTTAGAGATGGAAGCTCAGCAAATACCTGCATAAATTGAAGAAAATAACTTATGTCTAGATTCTAGAATCCATAGAAACTAACAATATAAACTGGTAGTCACTGAAGAAGGAACCAGAATTTGAACCTTTGGAAGAACCAGTGCAGCCACTACTCGCTCCACAAAGACAATCGCACGAAAATCTTCTGTGTGTTGATACTTAAGAAGGATTTTAATCAATGACTGCACTTTGGGGGTAACCTTTCCATCAGCTACAGCTGCTCCTATTACCACATCCACATGTTCTCCACCCGAAACCACTATGCAATACAGAAATCATATAAATACGAAAACAGAACAGATGAAAAGGGTTTAAAATTGGGTGCAGTCATCTCCTGCTACTATTCTTATGATCCTAAGAAAATATAAGCAATACGTAAATAGACTTGAAAAGAAAAACACACTAAAACTTCAATAAAACACCTAAGAGAAGTCTTGTAAGATCTTGTATCTTAGTTCGTTCTTATAAGATCTTCTAAGATCTTTTTGGTAAAAAGCAGTAGACTTTCATAAGCCCATTTGATGATAAGAACAAACGGCACTTTAATTACTAGCACACCAACATCTTGTTTTAAATTTGGTTTCTCCTAAGACTTTGCTTATCACAAAGTTGAAACACCAATTAACAAGATACTTATTTTTTTATGGACAATACACAATTTGCAGACTGATTTGCAAATGAATCAAGTCATTAACAAATTCAACTAAAGCTATGTTCAGGTTTTAGCAAACCGAGTGATAAATACCAATTAAAACTGACAAGAAATGCTCACCGTGACTGTCAGGTAGCTCACCCTCCTCAATCTCATCAACAACACCGTTACTTTCAAAACCATTCTCCACCTCTACACAATTCACACCCTTGTCAGTGACAGCTCCCTCCGACAGCTGGCATTGTAGTAAAGATACAACTTTGTTCAAGTATGATTCTTGAAACTTGACATCAAGCTGGTAGTTTGCCCTTTCATCGTTCTGTAACGCTGTCAAAAATGAATGTGCAACCTGAAAAGAAAAAAAAAAGGAGAGAGAGCTGCCAAATCATTTCCAAAACATATATATTCTGAAAGAATAAAATGGAAAATGATAGAACATGGATAGGATACCTTATAAGCACACCACTGACCCAGATCGCTTAAGGCATAGTTAATAGCTCTAAGTTTTTGGATTAGATTAGCAGCTCCATCACTTTCTGTTCTTTCCGAAACACCATAAACAAGACGCAACTCTTCTTTAGATCCAGCATCTCTAGCCCCCATAAATTGCCACTTACTTCTTCTAGAGCTTGAATGTGCAGCTTCTTCCACTTCATGTTCCATTCGCTTTAATTTTTCGTGCAAGGACCATAGGCTAGCTGCTTTGTCATACTCGATTACAACTTCTGAAGGTGTTGGAACATGCTTCTCCAGCTCCTTACGATCTTTTATTGTACAAACAATGGAATCTAGTTTACTTTCAAGATTTCGAATCTTAATAGCACAGTCCTCTTGGCTAGAAACACCTGTATTTAAGACGGAATCATGAGCCTCTGAATGCAAGAAAGATAATGAAATACATATAAACTGAAGGACTACAGTCCCAACCCTCGTATAGAAAGCAAAACTATTTTTGCACACAGGCTCACTATCCTCATATCTAACGAAGTATCGATCTATTAAAGATGAACTCCCCTAACCTTATACTTAATATATCGGTGTGTTTTTTATTCGATCACTCAATAACTTTAAAATATTTATTGCTAACTTAAAGGTCTTATCAATGATTGATTTAAGCTAAAAAAGATATACATATATAAGAAAAGAATATCCTTGGATAAGGTCATGAAAATCCTTAAACGCACTGAATCGAATGAACACCAACAATGAAAAGCAAACCACTATAACAATCTCAACACACCCTTCATGTTTACAGGAGATGCCGTCATTCCAAATATAGCTGGTCTTTTCTCCTTTGGAGTTGTATGATAAAACTCAGACATCACTAACGAATATGGATGTTTCTTCACAGCATGATGGCACTCATCAAGAATGAGAAGATTAATAGCTTCCATCTTTATTATACTGTGTCGGAGAATGTTCAACAGGATTTGAGCTGTCATTACTAGAACCTGAAATTTTAAGGTGGTAGTCAAAATTGAGTATAGCGGAACATCACATAAGCAGATCATATACATATTGGAAATGCTCGTACATAACAGCAAGCAATGGCAAGACTAAAATGACTGGTGGGATCGAACTGAGAAAAATCAGATAAATCGTACATATACAAAAAGAAAAGCCCGAAAGAATAGGTAAAGTGACATGTACAAAAAACGTAAAAAGTCTATGAATACCTGTTTTGATTCAAATTCCCGCTGCCATCTACGAGCATCCCAGAAATCTTGACCCATTTCACCACAATAATGGCCCACACTATAACCAGTTCCCTCGCGAATAACTTCAGCTTGCTGAATATGAGAGAGGTGCAATAATATCAACTTGATAACAGAAAAGTGGCTTATACACATTGTATTTTGTAGAAGACTAGAAACAAAACAATACCTGATAAACAAGAGGAACCTTAGGCACAAGAAATATAGCTAACATTTTCCTGTTTTCACTAAGCATGTCTCTATAAACACTCTTGATAAGAAGAACCGCTATGAGTGTTTTACCAGCTCCTGTTTCAAGAAAGGCAATGGTGTTTTTCTTCTTTGCCTGCTCAAGAACGTCCAACTGGTATTTCCGGGCCAGCTCTTCCACTGGTATTTCTTTCTTCTCCTCATGTTTCTTCTCAGAAATCGCAACTCGGTCCAAGTTTTCTTCCTTCACTCTCTTTACCTCCCGCTCATGCTCAACCTCCCACGATCCAACACGGTAAGTGAGCTTTCCTGATCTGTCCCTCTCCCAATAACCCCTTCTGTCTCGCTCCCTCGAATCCAAATCTTTATCATCCCTCCTCTCACTGTTGTAACGCCTTCTTTTACTGCTTCGCTCCCTCCTATCTATTTCCTGGTAATCGGAAGACCTCTTCCTGCTTAAATAATCCCTGGAGTAACTATGTTGACTGCCGGAATAATTCCGCCCATCATTATAATCACTAGGGCGAGCTCTTTTGCTGCTCCTCTCCACACCATTGACAACTCTATCTCTCTTAATCTCAGCATTCCGACTTTCGCACCTAGGCACTCCATTTTCCACTTTCAGCAGTTCCTTCCCATGAACTCCACCATTGGAGAATTTGAGCTCAAAATCGGCCTTACCTCCTTGTTTGTCAATTAAGACTTTTTCGACACCATTAACTTCACATTGTTTTTCGATCTTACAAGTAACTCCATTCCTATATATTTCTATCTCTCCTATCTGAAGATCATATTTTTCCGCATTAATCTTCCCCTCCTCAACATGTATCCCCAAATTTTCAAAAACATCCTTTTCTTTTATCTCAAGATCATCTTTTTCTACATTATTCCCAATAATATCACTTACAACAACAGGTTCTATATCACCATTTATCATTAAAGAACCACCATTCTTGAAATTTTCAAGAATAGTATCAATTCCCCCGAAAAAACAAGGATCGACAACTTGATCAGATGAATCATCAAGTATTTCTGGACTAACAGACTCAAAATCAACAAAATTGTTCAAAATCTCATCTGATACATCTTCACAAGCATCTAACCAATATGAAGTAGAAGTGGTTTTAAATTCGGGTGATGGATTATTACTTACAGAAACCCTAGTTTCGTCCATTATTCACCTAATTAACCAACCAGAAGCACACAAATCAAACCAAATCAGTAAGAATATATGGAAACTTACTAAATAGAAGAGTGAGAGATAAATATGTTAGAGTTAGTACTTAGTACTACTACTGTGTTGCTGTTAGGAAGAGAGAGACAGTACGAATCACGCAGAAATTACTGAAAAAAAAAAAAATTAGTCGAGGAGAAGAG
>JABWDY010036619.1:4117-17597 GCA_013358455.1 Thalictrum thalictroides | reverse complement strand
TTAATACTATTCTTGATGTTATCCTTTCAAATAGAACTTTATGTGTGCTTCCGGGCACCATCACTAAGATGGTTGCCTTCTTTCGACCCGAATGGTTGGAAGGCTATGTTGATTGGGTCCCGATAAGACCCATGACACCTCTAGACCGTGTCTTGAGAATAGCTAGACCTATAAGTTATTTCCCAGGTATCATGCATAAATGAGGAATGAGATGTCTCATTATACCCCATGCACCAACCAATGACTTGGATATCTTAAGCCACCTTCCCGAACATAGTCAAAAATTGTGGACTTTCATGTTCGGATATATAGATGAACGGGTAGGTGTGGTAGTTGATCATGTTGGAGAACCCATAAATCCTCCACCATTTAGAATGAAGCTAAACTACATTAGCAACAATGTGATCAACAAAATGGATTTTCCTTGGTATTTTGATTGGTATGATCCTTCCGAGGACGAATGGGACTATAATTCCAAAAATGACTCTTTAAGTAGTGGAAGTAGTGATTCGAACATATGAGTTTGCAACATATGATTAGTTTCATGCATCATACATCATATGTATCTTTGTTACTCACTTTTGTTCTATCTCTTGTAGGTAAGGACTAAGCACACATTTTTGTCTTTTAATTATGTCTCTTACTTTTACAACTATCATCATCATCACAAAAATCACCATGAGCTAATCGATTCATGGGGTTTTACATGTGGATTAGGTAAGTAGAAGAATTTACTACAAGTTTTCCATGTTTGCCATGCTAGAAAGGTAATTATTTATGATTGATCACGTAGAATAGTTTTTGCTCTTTGTTCTTCATAATAAATAAAAGAGAGATCTTTTTGCATGTGTAAAGACTTTCGAGCCTCATACGCCCGTTTGCATATCTTGGCATCGAGAGAGAGAAGATAGTTAACGATAGTATAAAGAGTTGTAATTCACTACTTGCATGACGACATCGAGATGAGAGGTATTGGGTCTTGAATACATCTTGAGGTTGAGTTCCTGGGTCGAGAGCAAGGGAACTCATCACCAATTATTGCTTGTCTATGAGTTTATAGTTGGATGTATGCAAAATAAGCATGAGTAGTTAATTTGGACACTTACCTATAAAACGAAGTAATACCTCACTTTTCTCTCCATATTCACAATCTTTATTTTATCTTGCTTGCTTTACTTTATTTGCACTTTCTTTACCCCAATCATATTTACTCTCAATCAATCAAATCTCTACAATTCATCAATCCCTTCATGAACGACATCATCCTTCTTCGTTGTTTCCTATTTGTAGCTAAGTACCCAATTATTGGAAAGAGTGGATTCGATACCCCGATACTTGCCTCTACACTAGTTTTAGGATTAGTTTAGTTGTTAGAATCATTAAGGGATTTATTTATTTGATATTTATAGTAGTGCTAGTAGATTTAACTTTTTTTTGCAGATTGGTTTGCTAGCACTGCTAAAATTGACGGGAGGCACTGCTTAGCACAAATCCCTTCAACATCAAGAAGTCCCATTGATTATAATACAAGTCTATTTACTTTTCAAGTTCAAGTTCTTTATTTTTCTACCGTATCTTTACTTATTATGCAATTTAATCTTTGATCTTTATATTCTTGTCTTTTATTATGTCTTTTACTTTTACAACCATCATCATCATCACCACAACCATCATGAGCTAATCGATTCATGGGGTTTTGCAAGTGGATTAGGTAAGTAAAAGAATTTACTACAAGTGTTACGTGTTTGCCATGCTAAAAAGGTAATTATTTTATGATTGATCACGTAGAATAGTTTTTGCCCTTTGTTCTTCATAATAAATAAAAAGAGATCTTTTTGCATGTGTAGAGACTTTCGAGCCTCATACGCCCATTAACATATCTTGTCATCGAGAAAGAGAAGGTAGTTAACAAATAGTATAAAGAGTTGTAATTCACTACTTGCATGACGACATCGAGATGAGAGGTACTAGGTCTTGAATACTTCTTGAGGTCTTGAACTCACTACCAACTACCAATGAGTAGTTAATTTGGACACTTACCTGTGAAACGAAGTAATACCCCACTTTTCTTTCCATATTCACAAACCTTTATATTTCTTGCTTACTTTACTTTACTTGTTTTACATTACTTTAATCATAATTACTCTCAATCAATCAATCTCTTACAATTCATCAATTATTCGTTAATCCCTTCATAGACGACATCATCCTTCATCGTTGTTTCCTGTTTGTAGCTAAGTACCCAATTCTTGGGTGAGTGGATTCGATACCCCGATACTTGCCTCTACACTAGTTTTAGGATTAGTTTAGTTGTTAGAATCATATAAGGGATTTATTTGATTAGTAGTACCGGTAGAATTAACCTGTTTTTGCAGCTTTATGGGTACTACTGAGGTTGACGGGAAGCACTGCTAACCCACAAAAAAGTCAATAAACCAGTGACTCTTGCCTTTCCTGCAAAATAGATATTAGTATCCTGAGACAACTCCCACTGAATATCTTCCATGTCCCTCTTTGAGTGTAATCCATATGTAACTCTTGTGAAATCTCCTCGAATAGTCTAGAACACACTTAAACCACTAGAGTCATCACCATGTCTCGATATTTGTGCACAAAACCTAGAACATGATTAAATCCTCTAGTATTTGCTTGAAGCTCATATTCTCAAACTTCATCACGTACAACTCAAATCCACTTATGAGAAATTTGCAAGATTGACACATTTCACACTTTTGGTCTTAGCTTTGGAAAGTCACAAGGCACAACACACATACAGGCAAAAGATATGCAAAAAGAAAAACAACCAAGCATGGTGAGTATGGCAAGAGCATGAGCACAAGATATAACATGAAACGTACAACATGTTGTCATGTAAAAACAACATCAGGATAACCAGGAAAGCACTCAAGAAAGCATTGATCACATAAGTTCACAAACACAAGAAGTGTGCCCATCACATAGGAATTAACATGATCTCCAATCATGCCCCGACTATGCCAACCACAAAGATACACGTGGTTTTCACTCGTATCGATGACATGCCGACCACTTCCATTGATGTTTACTCACACTTATCATGTCTTTGAAATTATAGATCAAGGCATTCACAGAAAACAAGGTATACCAAACTTAAACCAAGAACATGACAAGAATGCGATACCGATATGGGTAACCTTTTCATGTCATGATGAGACCAGGTATAAGAAAGGATCACTTTAAGCACATAAGCTTCCTGGTACCGGAAACACTTAAGATAAAACGTGAAGCCCTGAAAACACATATATAAGAAATACAAACAAGTAAAACTTATATATAAAACTGGCATCGCACTACTTGTCTCAAACAAGTAACTGCCTACGTACCCCAAACAAAGATATCTATAAAACGGGGTACAGGGGATCGGACGCCTCGTAGTTCGGTCAAAGGGTCCACTTAGCACACAACTACTAGTGAACCCATGTCACACACCCAGAAACTAGGTGTAGGTAGGAGTGCTCAAGTGTCTCCTTATATATGATCTAAGAGCACTCCAAGCATAGCATCTCATCCCAAGATGCAAGCTCTCATCATGCATATTACAAAGATGTTCATCTGAGATACCTACTACATTTACATTGGATGAGGACTCTCTGACATGATTGTTGTGATAACGACCTCCAAGAGATTGTCTACTTGAAACATAACTAGAGCGAGCATCACCACTGACTGAGCTTTTCTGAGTTAGTCTTGCCATGAGTGCTCGACACATATAAGTACCCTCATCGTCAGAGGAATCATCATCACTCTCAGAAGAAGTGAATGTAGAAACCTTAGAAGCTTAAACATTTTGCACAACGCTCTCGGAAGCTTTCTTAGGTCTCCATACTTGCACAATTTTCTTTGGAGGCGAATACTTCTTGAGAGAACATTCAAGATCTTTCTTCTTGGCTTCAAGAGTAGCCAAAGTCCTTTTTAGCTCAAATTCCTTCTTAACCCTGTCATCATCTTGTCTATGTCTATAACGCCTTTGGATATGTCCGTTCTTTCCACAGTAGTAGCAAATGGGAGAAAAGGTAAAGTTGTGAGTGTGTCGTCTTCTCGGATGAACAATAGCAGGAGCAAACGAAGAATTCACAGCAGTTTGAATAGATGGAAGCTTATGTTTTCCCTTATAACCAAGTCCAGACTTGTCATAAGGGCTTTGAGACTTCTCTAGAATCTCATCAAGTTGTCAAGAAGCAAAGTCACATGTCTCTTCTTTACCTTGAGCAATCTCTTTTTTCTGCTTCGTTTTTAGATCTCCATTCTCTTTTTTAAGTCTCACAATTTCAGCTGCAAGATCATCTGACTTAAGTAAAGATTCATCTCTATCCTTCATCACTTGAGCCTTTAGATCTTCATTCTGTTTCTTGAACATTGCAAGTTCGGCTACAAGATCGCTAGACTCAGGTGAACCTTCATTTTTTTCTTCCTTCAAGTTTGCACACTCTTTAATCAATTCTCTCACATTTACCATACTGAGTTCCAGGTGTTTGACAACCTTAACAAACTGTTCATAGAGTTCGTCGTATGCCACCTGTAGAGTGTCATGATCTACAGATTCACAATTTCTATCAGATGAGGACTGGATTGAGGACTTTAGATTTATGATTTGATCCTGAAATTGTTCTTTCACTCCTTGTAGAACTTGACACTTGTCATTCAGCTCTTTGACTTTAGCCCTGCTGATCTCCAGTTTCTTTGCCAACTTCTTATATTCCTCATACATTTCCTTGTAGACTGATTGTGGATCGCCATCTTCTAATTTACTATCTCCATCATTACTGTCACTGTCAGAGGTCTCACATTCTGCCGTTTTATGAACCATAAAAGCTCGATGGGTAGGAATGTTTTCCAAATCAAAAGAGTCAGAATCACTATCGAAAGAAGAATCACTATCAGATGAAGAGTCACTATCTCTGTTAGATTGTATAACACTAGCCTTAGTAGCATTGTTCGGACATATTGTGGATATATGCCCAATGCCACCACAAGTGAAACACTGTCTTTTATCCTCGGCTTTAGCTTTCCTTCTATCATGCTCATATGAGTCTTCATCATCCCTTATTGATTCTTTAAGAGATGATCTAAACATATCAAAAAGCTTTCCCCCTTTTTCAAGAAACCTTTTGTACATCCTAGCCATCATAACATGATCATCCTGCCTATACGAAAATTTCAAAGCAATAGATTTTTCTTTCTTAGGATCTCTATGAGCAATCTTCATCTCGAATGTCTGAATCGAACCAACAAGTTCTTTTAAATCAAGCTATCCAACATCTTTTGATTCTTCAATAGTTGTGACTTTGGGATCGAACTTGACTGGGAGAGAACGAAGAATCTTTCTGACTATCACAGAATTATCAACCTGCTGGCCTAAACCCCACATGGAATTTGTGCAATCTTGTAATCTGAGCCAGAAATCCCTAAACTGTTCTAAGTCCTCCATCTTCATTCTTTCAAATTCACTAGTCAGCATCTAAAACTTGGAGTCCTTCACTTGGGTGGTTCCTTCATGTGACAGCTCTAGAACCTTCTAAGCTTCTTTTTCAGTTTCACATGTCATAATGGATCTAAATTCCTCAGGTGATATGCCACAATTAATAGCATTTAGAGCTTTGGCATTTGCATGACTTTTGGCTTTATCAGTAGACGACCATGCATCTAGAGGAGCAACTATAGTGACAATCTCGCCATCTACAACAGGAGTGACAGTTGGCTCTGCAAAACAATCTTTGACAACATACCAACACAAGGGATCAAGTGACATTAAAAATATCTTCATTCTAGTTTTCCAGAAAGTATAGTTTTTACCATCAAAGAGTGGTGGTTTGCTTACAACACTACCCTCTAAAGTGGACATCATCGTGTGGATCTTTTACTCTGGTTTTGAAACCTTGATTAGGCAACTCGACTCTGATACCAATTGATATTCCTTACACAATGGTGCCCAAGCACTAGGGGGGGTGAATAGTCTATTAAAAACCTACTAACAAAGGTCACCCCCAATAACTAAAACTAAGACAAACTGTTAATATCAGAGATAAACTGTCACAAACTGATATGCTTAAGATATGCTAAGTGTGGAATAAAAAGATTAATCTTAAGCAAATCACACACAAGTAATAAACCCAACAAGCATAAACCAAAATGATGAAAACTAAGGAGTTAGTTATCAATCTCTACACCAAACACCAATACAACCTCCTAGTCCTTGGATACTTATTCAACTAGATCAAGATGAATAAATCACACTTAATCAATGAACTAAGTGATCCAATCTTAGTTCTTGATTTGTTGTGGAGTATGAGGGGGTGAGTAGAGAAAGAGGCACTCTCACCCTTTCCTCTACCACAATACGAATCAACTAGAAGATTGGTTGAATTGGATGTAAAGATTTATAACAAAACAACAACAAAAGCATATAAGGAAACTTAAGTAAAAGGAAGCAAACCACACAAGACAAGATTATAGTGGTTCGGCCAATGAAGCCTACATCCACTCTTCAAGTACTCCCTTTGTATTAAGAATCCCAAAGCTAAGGTGAACCTCCTCTAGCTCTACACCAATCCCTTTAGTGTTGGATTACAACTTGAAAGAATTGAAGACAAGTCCCTTACCTTCAACCAAGATTCCACCTCTTGGATTTGTAGTACGGTGTAGTCACAATTACCCTAACTTAGATCCGCGGATCTAGGGTTTCACCAAACTTGTTGTAAAACAATTTGGGGTTTTCTCTCTCTTGAAGAACTCACTAAATGAGAAGATAGAGAAGGAAGATTAAAGCTCTCTATGGGTTTATACAATACCCATTAACACATTCACTCACTCTCAAGATGATAGAAAGTATTGGGTTGAGTGAATGGAAGGAAGGTGATTGATTTCTCTCTTGAAGCCTCTCTCACAAAGCTAAGGTTTTCTCTCTTGAAAAGATCTTGAAGAAATATGCAAAATCCTTGAGAAACACATCTCTAAGTGTTGCTTTTATAGTCAAAACTCAATTAGATCCGTTGGTCAAAGTTAGTTGACCAGTCTAAGGTTTTGACCAAGAAAACCGGAGGAATCAGGACCAAACCGGAGCAAAAAACCCAGAAATCCCGTCAGTCAGTCGACTGACCTTATAATTACAAAAGATGCCACTGAGGGTCAGTCGACTGACTAAGAAAAGTCAAGTCAACCCTAAAGGGTCAATCGACTGACTGGTAAATCCTCATTTCCTGTTTTTCCTTCAGTCGACTCCCTTGTATTCAACAGCCTGCTTAAACTACCTGCTTGACTCGGTTTTTGCCCGGTTGTCGCCGATCGCGTCCATTCTTGATGTCTTCAGCTCCGAAGCTTTTCGGACACTTGTACTTCAAGATCTGAACCTTATACAAGGACTCATAATATTACATCACATGTGTAATATCCGTTTTACCCTTGTTTGTCACAATTCACAAGATATAACATTTACAGAATTAACCTGTTTCTGCAGCTTTGTTTACTAGCACTGCTGAGTTGACGGTAATAATAAAAATGGAGGACTGTGAGAAATTTGGGGATTTCTGGCTCAGACTACAAGACTGCACAAATTCCATGTAGGGTTTAGGTCAGCAGGTTGATGATTCTGTGATAGTCAGAAAGACTCTTCGTTCTCTACCAGTCAAGTTCGATCCCAAAGTTACAGCTGTTGAAGAATCAAGAGATGTTGGGAAGCTCGACTTGAAAGAACTGATTCGCTCTATTCAGACATTTGAGATGAAGATTGCTCCTAGGACTTCTAAAGCCGGGATTCTAAACCTGAGAAGTCCATAGCATTTAAATCTTCCGTTCCTGAAGACCATGATGAAGACCTAGTGTTGATGGTTAAAAGAATGGGAAGGATGTTCCGGAAAAGCAAGATCATCGTGAGGAATCAATCTACTTCATTCAACACAAATGACAAGAGTTCATCTAGGTTTGACAAAAAGATAGGGCAAGGGTCAGAGGAGAAGAAGTGTTATACATGTGGAAGAACTGGGTACATATCCACAGTGTGTCCCAATAACACCTCTAGACCCAAGGCAATGAAAGCTACAGCAGGTTCAGATACAGATACAAAGAGTGACTTTGATTCTTCAGACGAAGAGACATCCACATCAAAGCTCTCTAGTTTTAAGCCTAAATGTGAGACCTCAGGTCTAGATAGTGGAGATAGTGATTCTGATGGTGATCCTGAAGATGATGATCTACTGTTGGCTTACAATGAATTATATGAAGAATACAAGAAGGCCACCAATAGACTGGAAAGCAACAGAACCAAAATCAGAGACTTAAATGACAAGTGTCAGTTGCTCCAAGTCGAGAAAGATGAACTTCAAGATCAAGTCACAAGTCTTAAGTCATCCTTACAATCTATCTCTGATATGAAGAAGATTTCGTCTCATGAGCTGAAAAAATTGAAGATATCTGTTGGGAAGTCTACTTCCAATCCTGAGACACTGAGTCTAGATCATCTCTTGAAGGTGTCAAGGAGTATTCATGATAAGACCGGATTAGGATATTGGGCTTCTAAAGAGTAATAGATTTTTGTAGTAGGACAAGGCTTAAGTCTACATCAGAAAGTCAAGAGTTGTTACTTCTATGGTCAACCTGGACATATTCAGAGATTCTGTAGGAAGATGTGAGCTACCAAGAAGATTAACAGAGAAACTGACTTGAGAAGAACAGTGACTTCACTTGAGACCAAGAAAAAAAATCTTGAACTTCTAGTCAACAAATCTTCTGCAGGGAAAATCATTAGAGTATGGCGGCCAAAGAAGTTGAGCATCGCATCTAGCTCAACTAACACTCTTGTTGAAAATCCTAAGTGTCCTGACTCTCCACTCGATACTAATGACAGAGACACTGCTACTTGCTTAGCACTCATGGCTAAGATCCTTCAGACACTAACTACTTTGCTGTATCAAGTGAAGTGGAGAGTGACTACTATCATGAGAAGGCAAAGGATGATGTGTACCGTGAATATTATGACTTGACCAAACAACTAAGTCATATAAAGGTCAAGCATAAGGATCTTTAGGAAGAACTTGCTAGAGTCCAAGATGATCGAGAAGAAGCATATCTTATGACTGATTTGCTCACTAGTGAACTAGCAAGGCTCAAAGAAGTGATTGATTGCTTGAAAGCAGAGCTGAGACTTAAAGATTATATCTCAGGAAATTAGCCTGTCAAGGATTACTCTTTCCCTTCCTGGAATCGATGGCATCCATCTAGCTTGGATGTCTCAGGTATCACTGATGACTTTCTATGTGACTTAATTAATGAAAGTCTTCATATTGTCATGACTAGATATGTTAAACATGTTCCTAAGTCATACATGAGAGATCATCTATATGTTCTATCTTCTTTCTAGTTCAAGAGAACTTGGTTAAGTGGGTCCATTATCACTTGTGTGCCAAGTGGACCCTCTAGCCGAACTATGAGGCGTCTGATCCCCTGTACCCCTTTATATATATCTTTGTTTGGGGTATGTAGGCAGTTACTTGTTTGAGACAAGTAGTGCGATGCTAATATATAAGTTTTACTTGTTTGTATTTCTTATATATGTGTTTTCAGTGCTTCACGTCTTTATGTTAAGTGTTTTAGGTAACAGGAAGCTTATGTGCTTAAAGTGATCCTTTCTTATAACTGGTCTCATCTGGACATGAAAAGGTTACCCGTGTCGGTATCGCATTCTTGTCATGTCCCTGGTTTAAGTTTGGTATATCTTGTTTTCTATGAATGCCTTGATCTATCATTTCAAAGACACGATAAGTGCGAGTGAACATCAATGGAAGTGGTCGGCATGTCATCAATACGAGTGAAAACCACGTGTATCTTTGTGGTTGGCGTAGGCGGGGCATGATTGGAGATCATGTTAATTACTATGTGATGGGCACACTTCTTGTGTTTGTGAACTTATGTGATCAATGTTTTCTTTAATGCTTTCCTGGTTATCTTGTTGTTGTTTATGCATAACCGCATGTTGTACGTTTTATGATCACACCTGAGTTTCTTGCAGAAAGGTTTGGTTTTCCTCGACCTGATCCTGTTTACATTATCAGTAATCCTCTTTCTCTTACTCCTGGTATGCATGAGGATCTTATATATGATGGTATAATAATGCTATGGAGTAGGAAGTTTCTGTTCTCTAAGCCTATGTCTACAGCGAAGATGTGTGCTAGATGGAGAGGGTTGCATAGGATTATGGTCAACACTGTTTTCTGCAAGGCTGAGTCACTAGCTGAGGTGCCTCAGGAAGAGGCTTATTGGTTGTGGAGAGCTAGTTTTGGGGATTGTCTAGATATCCCTATGATGATTTGTTACAGAATGATGAATGCCTTACCATATGGCGCTCTAATCAAAGAGTTAGTACCTCAGGGAATTTTAAGAGATTCAGTTGCTTGGATGAGTGTGTTGGAAGCACTAGGGAAGCGGACTTGGAGGGCAATGAAGAGACCAGAGGGGCCTGGAGAGCCAGACTTTGAGGATAAAGTCCTAGAGCAGCTTGGTAGGATGGAAGATGTGGTTCAGATGCATACCTAGACTCTACAGGAGATGCAGTCCACTATAGTTGCTCAGGGTCTACAGCTTCAGTAGACTACCGACTACATTCGAGACCTGAGGCTACACCATTTACCTCAGTGGAGGAGGGCTACAGAGGAGGATGAACCAAGGTTCCCTGGGGGACATGCATATGATTTTGGTCAGCCTGGTGGACATTATTGTGCAGATGGTTCTGGTGCTTGAGTAGTACTTGATGGGAAACACACAAGGATTGATGATGACCGACCTAATCTTAATTAGGTCCCCCGGTGGAGGTTGTCTAGGAGTCCTTGGCAGTTTTGTCTAGGTTTAGGTTTTTGTTTTGTGTTTTGCATGTTTAGTTGTTTTTCATATTATCAATTGGTATGTTTTTATGTTTGATGTGTACTTGGAAAAACTGATGTTCTTGTTTATCTAGTTGATACAGTTTTTCACTCTATATGGTTGGCTTATATTGTTATATATCTTATATCTTGTGCTATGGATGGTTGCATATATGCATAATATCAGTTTTTATGATTTTTATCTCTTGTTGGATATCTTGTTATGTTTATATACGCGGCACACATCAGTATAGTTAATGGGGAGCTGTTGCCTACAAGTGACTCATAATTGTTTTGTAATGTTAAACATGTCTTTTGTATATTCATATGTGTTTTTGTCACAAGTTCCCAAAGGGGAAGATTATAAATGTTATATCTTGTGAATTGTGACAAACAAGGGTAAAACGAACATTTCACATGTGATGTAAAGTTATGAGTCCTTGTATTAGGTCCAAGTCTTGTTGTATAAGTGTCCGAGAAGCTTTGAAGCTGAAGACATCAAGAATGGACGCGATCGGCGACAACCGGGAAGAACCGATTCAGGTCAGGCACATTTATACATGAGTCGACTGATTAACAAAGGGGTTATTAAAGCATTTGATCAGTCGAATGACCAACATGGTGGAGATGTACCCAGATCATCAGTTGACTGACCAATAGTGGCAATTATGTGATTTAAACAGTCAGTCGACTGACTAACGGGATTTACAGCATTTTGGCTCCGGTTCAATTCTGAATTCTGTGGTTTTCTTGGTCAAAACCCTAAGTTGGTCAACTGACTTTGACCAAAGGATTTATTGGGGTTTTGACTATAAAAGCAACACTTGAAGATGGAAAACATGAGGATTTGGTTCATTTCTTCAAGAGCATCAAGTGGCAAACCCTAGTTTGTAGAGAAATACTTTTTGAGAGAAATCTTCCATCTTCCTTTAATTCATTCAACCCAATCTTTTCAATCCTTTGTAAGAGTTGAGTGAATGTTGTAAATGGGTGTTCTATGAACCCATTGTGAGCTAAAGCCTTCCTTTCTCATCTAACCTTTTGAGAGGTTGTTCTTGAGAGAAAAACCCCAATTTGTTCTTCAACAAGTTTGGTGAAACCCTACACCCGCGGATCTAGGTTAGGGTAATTGTGACTACACCCTACTACAAATCCAATAGGTGGAGTCTTGGTTGAAAGCTAAGGGACTTGTCTTCATTTATTTCAAATTAAATCAAATCAACACTATAGGAATGGTGTAGAGTTGTTGGAGGTGTACCAGAGCTTTGGATTTGTTTTAATAGCAAGGGGCGACTTGAAAAGTGGACGTAGTCAACATTAGCCGAACCACTATACATTTTGTGTCCTTTGGTTTGCTTTATTGTTCTTATGATTATTCCTTTATGCTTTGTGTTTGTGGTTAGAGATATATATCGCATACTCACTATCCTCTAGTTGGTAGTTCTTAAACCGGAAGGTGGTAGTGCCTCTTTCACTACCCACCTCAAGAAGTTCTTGACTTCTTGTAAAAGTATTGGGTGTTACATAGTCTTAGAGTTTGGGTTTTCACAAACTCACTCTCAAGAAGGCATAACCCCAAGGACTAGAGTGAGGTAGTTGTGGTAAATATTCTCAACTACTTTTTTTGTTCATCTTTTGATGTTGTACTTTCCTTATCATGATATCTTGGTTGTTAGTTGATAGGATTGCTTAGTTTGAACTCCTTATTCCGCATCTTTTTTCTTAAGCATATCTGTAGTTGTATCTGTTAGTATCTGTTTCTTCAGCTAGGGGTGATATTTTTTAAGTAGTTTTTAAATAGACTATTCAACCCCCTACTAGTGCTTGGGCACCATTTTGTAGAAATATTAGTATCCAATAGAGAAATTAAACGTATTTTAGAAAAAACGGTGAACCCAGATAAAAGCGATTGGAATAACCGTATTTTAGAGTCTCTATGGGCCTACCGGACCGATTTTAAAACTCCCTTTGGCATGTCACCTTATAGATTTGTTTTTGGCAAGCCATGTCACTTACCCGTTGAAGTAGAACATAAAGCTCATTGGGCCATTAAGAAATTAAATTTTAATATAGATGAAGCCGGTGAAAATAGAAAGTTAACACTTAATGAACTAGATGAAATTCGTAGTGATGTTTATGATCTTGCAAAAGATTACAAAGTTAAAACTAAAATAGTACATGACGCAAAAATTTTAAGAAAATAATTTTATGTAGGTCAAAAATTATTATTATATAGAAGCCGTTTACATTTACACCCGGGTAAGCTTAAAACAAGGTGGGCCAGACCTTTTATAATTATAAAAATTTTACAATGTGGCGTTATAGAATTAGAAAATCCAAAAGATGGTGTAATTTTTAAGTTAATGGTCACCGTTTGAAACCTTATTTGGAATTACCGAACAACGACATGGAGATGGTAGATTTAATTATGCCAGTTTATTTAAATGATGAAAGTCCTTAAAATTTTAGAAATATGCAAACGTTTTGTTTGGGGGTGACATTTGTATGTATATCTAAAGATGTAAAATTAAGCGCTACTAGGAGGCAACATAGGCTTTTTAATTTGTTTGACTAGTTTTTATAAAAAAAAATAA
>JABWDY010036615.1:0-11192 GCA_013358455.1 Thalictrum thalictroides | reverse complement strand
TTTTCGGAATTATAGTCCCATTCGTCCTCGGAAGGATCATACCAATCAAAGTACCAAGGAAAATCCTTTTTGTTGATCACATAGTTGCTAATGTAGTTTAGCTTCATTCGAAATGGTGGAGGATTTATGGGTTCTCCAACATGATCAACTACTACACCTTCCCGTTCATCTATATATCCGAACATGAAAGTCCACAATTTTTTACTATGTTGGGGAAGGTGGTTTAAGAGGTCCAAGTCATTGGTTGGTGCATGGGGTATAGTGAGACATCTCATTCTCCATTTATGCATGATGCCTGCGAAATAACTTATAGGTTTAGCTATTCTCAAAACACGGTGTAGATGTGTCATGGGACTTATCGGGACCCAATGAACATATCCTTCCAACCATTCGGGTCGGAAGAAGGCAACCATCTTAGTAATGGTGCCCGGAAGCACACATAAAGCTATATTTGAAAGGATAACATCAAGAATAGTATTAATAAGTCTAAAGCATATTTGTTAACAAGGTTCATTATTTTGCAATTCATATAAAAGTTGGCACATGTTATTAGTTGCCATCCATATCAAAACGAGAGCTTGATTATTACAAAATTGACTTGTGTCTAGTGTTCCACTATTACCTTCTACACATGGTGATAAAATCTGAGAAAATTTAAGCACATCATATACGGGTTTTGTTGGAGTTATACCACTTTTCCATCATATAATTGTAATTTTCATAAAAAGTGTGTGGTATACCTAAAGATTGACCAATCATACCCGGGCATACAAATAAAATATCTCCATGCATTCTGACTTAAAATCCAGGTTTTTCTTCACTATGTACTATTTCAATATTCCGATAAAATTCTCTAATAAAAGTTGGTGAATAAGTCTCATTACCGGGAAACAAGAGATTTTTCCATTCCATCTTGCTAAGTTTTTCATAGAAGTAACTCCCCCATGGAAAATTCATTAAGTCCATATAGCCACGTTCGGGAACAATGTTCCAATACATAGCATGTCTACAAACCGGGGGTTTGAATTCCAGATGTTCATCCAAAAACTCAATTATTTTAGCAAAATGGAGTAGACGTTTTTCTCTTGTTTCGGGATAAGAGGTATCTATGATTCTATCCATGATACTAGACTAAACAACTTAAAACAAGTTTTGAAGTACTTAGGAGAAGTTTTGGAGTACGTACCTACAGTGCCGGAAAAACCTGTAAAAATCTGGAAAAAAAAAATTTGAAGTTTCTATAAAACTCGCGTGGAGCGAACTGGCTGAGTAAACCTACTCGCGTGGCGCGAGTTAGTCATTACAGGCAAAAAAATTTCTTCAATTTTTTTTATTCCTCCTGCTTTGTATGTCTCAAACAACTTATTCTAAGATATGTGAGATAGTTTTGGGTCGACCTATACTTATAGACTTGTGGTTTTGGACTTCGATTTGGTTTAGAATTCAATTTTGTCCAAAACTCCAAGTTTAAGTCCAAACTGCTTTTGGAGTGTTCTAGTCATCCAAAATACTTCAAAACCTATTTATAAGTGTATTAATACTTCTAGAAACGAAAATTGGTGTCATAACCCTAGTCCAACATGTATTTGACCCAAATTAGGGTTTTTTAGGATTTTTAGGGCTTTATCCGATTTTTCATGGAATTTCCAATTTTGCATACATGCATTTCATAGCACTAGGTTATTTTTCACCCCCAAACAGAATGTTTGCAATTAAACAAGTAAATGAGTGTGCGGGAATGTAAAATGAATTAAAATGCTAAAAACACGCTTATACGCAATATTTCATCCTTTGAATAAAAACAAAGTTTTGCAACATACAAAGAAAATAAACATACTTAAACATGAAAGAAAAATACAACTAAATTAGACTCGATCTTAGACTTAATTCACAAAAAACAAACTTACTACTACTACTATTATTACTACTAATCACTCTCCTCATCTTCATCCTCTTCATCCTCACTTGAGGTTGGCCCTTCACTTTCTTCGACCTCGGGCATTGGTGTAGGTCCCATAAGATGCTCCTTAAGGTCCGTCACGTCCATATCCAGGTGGTCAATCCGTTCATTGAGCGTTTGAAATAATTGAGTGACACTTGTGTGCATATGAGCCATCGCTGTCATGAGGACCCTACCAATGGCATTAGGATCGTTGATCCCATCGAGTCGTGAGAGCTCCAACGGATTCTGCCCATCCGCTTGCACGCCTTGCCGTTGGCGTTCCATTCTTGCGTCCTCCATATCACCCTCAAACCATAGCAGCCTCACACATCTAAATTTCATGGCGTTCGAGACATACATCCTCTCTAGAGTGATGTAATTTCCTTGGGGTATTGGAAGTTTCCAAACCTTGGTCCAAATCTTGGAGATGAGGACCGGGAGAACGGCTTTGGTGTATTTGAGCTTAGAGGTGGTAAGGGTGTTGTAGAGTAGGCGGATGATACAAAAACGGCGGTTTTTGGTTTGGAGTTGCCATAGAATTTGGGCAATGAGACGGTTGACGTCCGTTGGCTTGGTGGTGCCAAGGACGTTTGAACCATGGCTTGATTCCGGCGGAGGGAGTTGAAGTCAATGCAAGAATAACCACTCTTGACCATTTCCTCTATGGTCATGAGTGGTGTGATATGGGGGATATCATAAATGGGGTTTTGAAGATGGGGGTTTTGGATTATGGGAATGTCTAGGGCTTTGCGAATGGTTTCGTGATCAAGAACATACTCACCTCCAAGGTTGGAGATTAACCAATTGGTGACGCGCTCCAACTTGTCGTAGAAGATGTCTAAAATGGTTGGGTGCCACCGATCGGACTTGCGGCACAAAAGCTCTTTCCATCCCCGTGTGCGTATTTCCTTACGGAAAAATTGTTTGCACATGGGGTCTGTCATGACTTTCCTATAAGACTTCTCCGGCAAAACCTTCCTTCCACCATTGATAGTTACAAGAGCCATTGAGATTTAGAATGAAAGAGGAGTGAAAATGAAGAATTTGGAAAACTGGAAAAAAAAATTTGCAGTTTCTGAGTTACTAGCATGGTGCGAGTTGAGATACAAAGAGAGGTCGCATGATGCGAGTTTGTCTGAGACGACAAAAAAAATGAAATTTCGATTTCTTTCTGTTGGAATCGTGCAAGGCGAGCTGTAAGGATTAAGAGACTCGCGTGGGGCGATCGAAACAGAAGTAATTTCGAAGAGAACTTGAGGATTTGGTCGAAATTTGAGCGAGAAATGAGAGAGAGATGATGGAGCTTTGAAACCTAAGAGAGAGTAAATGAGTTTGGGGTTTGAAGGTGTGTTTGTAAGAGAGAAGAAGTGGGGTTTAAATAGGGGTTTAAGTGGGAGATGAAAAGGTGTCTTAGTGTAATAAACACAATGCTTCAACTCTTAACCACTAACTCTCTTCATTAACTCATACATGCATCAAACAAAAAACTTTTCACTTGTCTTCTCCAAACGTTACGACGCTCCCTCAATCGTTTCATCTACACGGTCCAATGTAAGATTACACCGTTTGATCATGAAACGGTGTTTTGCTAGAAAACCTGTTTTTTCTAGCGTTTCAACTCTTCGAAGTAGTAAAACCTCTTCATCATTATTTTTTTCGTCTAAAATAAATTAAAACATGAACACATATCCACATCCTTCATCATTTTTTACGTACTAAAACAAAACTTAATCTAAAATAAATTAAAAGGCCTAGGTTGCCTCCTAGTAGCGCTTAATTTTACATCTTTAGCTAGACATAAGGGTGACATTATAAAACATGAACACATATCCAAGATTATAAAGCACATTCATCATCTAAATACACCGGCATTATTAAATCTATCATTTCCACATCCTTAGTCGATAGTTCCAAGTAAGGTTTCACACGGTAACCATTTATTTGGAACACAACTCCGTCTTTTCGATTTTCTAATTCTATGGCACCACATTGTAAAACTTTAGTAATAACAAAAGGTCCGGCCCACCTTGTCTTAAGCTTACCCGAGTGTAAATGTAGACGGCTTCTATATAATAACACTTTTTGTCCAATATTAAATTCCTTCCTTAGAATTTTTGCATCATGCGCTCTTTTAGTTTTCACTTTGTAATCTTTTGCAAGATCATAAGCGTCGCTACGAATTTCATCTAATTCATTAAGTGTTAATTTCCTATTTTCATCAGTTTCATCTATATCAAAATTTAACTTCTTGATGGCCCAATAAGCTTTGAGCTCCACTTCAACGAGTAAGTGACATGGCTTGCCAAAGACAAGTCTATATGGTGACATGCCAATGGGAGTTTTAAAAGCCGTTCGGTAAGCCCATAGAGATTCTAACATACGGTCACTCCAATCACTTCTATTGGGGTTCACCGTTTTTTCTAAAATACGCTTAATTTCTCTATTGGATACCTCAACTTGCACCGAAGTTTGTTGATGATAAGGTGTAGCTATCCTATGTGTGATACCATATTTTTCACATAAATTCTCAAAAGACTTGTTACAAAAATGTGATCCTTGATTACTAATGACGGCTTTAGGTATCCCAAACCTGGAAAAAATATTTTCTCTCAAAAAATGTGTTACCACTTCTTTGTTATTTTTCATAGTTGGAATAGCTTCAATCCATTTTGAAACATAGTCTACCGCGATTAGAATGTATAGAAATCCTTTGGACGAGGGAAACGGTCCCATGAAATCAATGCCCCATACATCAAAAATGTCAACCACCAAAATGTATTTTTGTGGCATCTCATTCCTTTTTGAAATCTTACCTAATTGTTGACACCGGTGGCCATTTCGGCAATAAATATTATCATCATGATACAACGTTGGCCAATAAAATCCATTTTGTAAAACTTTGGCCGCCGTTATATTTGCACTAAAATGTCCATCACATGCATGGTCATGACAAAAGGTCAAAATATCGATCAACTTGTTCCCAATTGAGTACATATTTTCGAATTATTTAGTCCGGGCAATATTTAAACAAGTATGGCTCATCCCAAAAGTAATATTTTATCTTAGATTTGAATCTTTCTCTTTTGTCCTTACTCCAGTGCGTAGGTATATGCTCAGTTACTAGATAGTTAACTATGTCTGCATAACATGGAGTTTCTAAGATAGAAAATATTTCTTCATCCGGAAAAGTGTCACTTATCTCAATTTTTTCTTCTCTTTCAAAAGTTAGCTTAGAAAGATTATCGGCTACCACATTTTCACATCCTTTTTTGTCCTTTATTTCTAAAGAGAATTCTTGCACGTGTAACACCCATCTTATTAACCTTTGCTTAGCTTCCTTTTTCGATAGAAGATACTTAAGAGCGGCATGATCCGTGAATATAGTGGTTTGGGAACCAATTAAATATTGTCTAAACTTCTCTAAGGCAAAAACAACGGCTAACATTTCTTTCTCGGTTATTGTATAGTTACATTGAGTATCATTCAACGTCTTACTAGCATAATAAATTACACTAGGCACATTATTTTTCCTTTGTCCTAAAACGGCACCAACGGCATAATCTGAAGCATCACACATCAATTCAAACGGAAGAGGCCAATCCGGAGGTTGGATTATCGGAGCGGAGGTCAAAGAGGTTTTTTATTGCTCAAAAGATGACACACATTCCTCATTAAATTCAAAAGGTGTGTCTTTTGTCAAGAGATTAGTGAGCGGGCGGGCTATTTTGGAGAAATCCTTAATAAACCTACGATAAAAACCGGCATGACCAAGAAAAGCTCTAATGTCTCTTATAGTTTTTGGAATTGGAAGGGAGGATATAACGGATAACTTAGCTTCATCAACTTCAATTCCTTTAGGTGTGATGACATGTCCAAGGAATATTCCCTTAGTGACCATAAAATGACATTTTTCCCAATTCAAGACTATATTCTTCTCTTCACATCGAATGAAAACTTTCTCAAGATTAGATAGACATTGTTCAAACGACTCTCCATAGATAGAGAAATCATCCATAAACACTACCATGAATCTTTCAACCATGTCACTAAAGATGTGTAACATACACCTTTGAAAAGTCGCGGGTGCATTACATAATCCAAATGGCATTCTCCTATAGGCAAATGTTCCAAAAGGACAAGTGAAAGTTGTTTTCTCTTGGTCTTCGGGAGCAATAGGAATTTGATTATATCTCGAATAACCATCTAAGAAACAATAAAAAGAATGTCCGGCCAATCTCTCTAACATTTGATCCATAAAAGGTAAAGGAAAGTGATCATTTCTAGTAACAAGATTTATACGCCTATAGTCTATACACACTCTCCACTTGGTTGGTGCTCTTGTTGTGACTGACTTATCCTCTTCATTTTTCTAAACAGTGAAACCGGATTTCTTAGGAACCACACGTATTGGACTAACCCACTTACTATCGGAGATAGGATAGATTATTCTGGCATCAAGTAACTTAAGAATTTCACTCCTTACCACATCTTGCATTATGGGATTTAGATGTCTTTGAGGTTTTCACGAAGTTTTAGCGTTCTCTTCTAAGTAGATATTATGAGAGCAAACCTCGGGGTCAATACCTTTTATGTCATCAAGGGACCACCCAATTGTCGAGCGATGTTTTTGAATTACATCGATTAATTTTTTCTCTTTCTCGGGTGATAGGCTAGATGATATTATAATAGGATATTTACCTTATTCGTCTAAGTGTACATATTTAAGTTCTGAAGGTAAGGGTTTAAGTTCTAGATTTGGTGGCGTGGGAATCAAAGTTTCACTTGGCTCGGTTTCAACTTAACAAACTTCTAGAGAATTATTAACTTCTTCATTTTGGATATAAGAGATGTTTTCAGCATTGTTTTTAAGAGTTTTAACCTCACCCTCGTCGATATATTCCTAATTATTATCTTGTATGTCGTAGACTTCTTCCGATTGGGATGTATCTAGAGGTTGTTGTATCATCTTAAAAATGTTTACTTCTATCCTTAGATTTCCAAAAGTTAAGAGCATCGATCTGTTTCTACAATTTATTAAGGCATTAGCCATAGCTAAGAAAGGTCTACCTAATATAATTGGTGTAGAAACATCGATAGAGTGTTTAGTATCAGGGATTACAAAATCAACGGGATAGTAGAAATCTTCAACCTTAACCAAAACATCCTCCACGACTCCCCGTGGGTATTTGATACTACGATCGGTTAATTGAAGTGACATCCTCGTCGGTTTTATCTCTTTTAACCCAAGTTTTTGGTACAAGTAGTAAGGGAGTAAGTTCACACTAGCTCCCAAATCTAAGAGTGTCGTACCTTGAAATCCATCACCAAGTGTGCAAGTTATTGTTGGTCTCCCCGGATCTTTGTATTTTACTATTCCATTTTGTTCGACAAAAGAAGACAATTGCTCGGTGACAAACGCTTCCTTTGGAATATTAGTTCGCCTTTTAACGGTGCATAACTCTTTCAAGTATTTAGAGTGTTGAGGCATAATTCTGATAGCGGTGAGAAAAGGTATATTAATGTGCAAATTTTTGAAAATTTCCTTTATCTCATTGAATTGTTCTTCTTTGTCGGGACCTAAAAGTCTATGTGGATAAGGGACTTTAGGTATGTATCTTCTCACTTCTTTTTCTTTTTCTTTATCTTTCTCATTAATTGTTTTTAGAAGTAGAATTATCTTTTGAGAAAGTAGACACATTATCCGCATGAATCTTACTAGGTGGATTTTCAACGTCAACTATTGGGTTACTTGAGCTAGATGTGACATTACTAGAGTTAGTATGTTGAACAATGTCATCTTCGGTTGGCATGACTACTTTGTTATTGTATTATTTTCCCGAACGTAAAGTAGTTATGGCCTTAGCTTCTTCTCTTTGAACCGGAGGATTACTTGTCGAGACTTCAAAGACCTTTTGAATAGGTTTTGGGTTTTGAATAGGTTGTCCCGGAAATTTTCCTTTCTCTTGTTCGGCATCTATTTTAGTAACTTTATTTTCAAGTCTTTCAATGATTGTATTTTGATTCGTTTGTTATTCAAGTGTCTTCATTAAAAGAGCTTCATAATTAGTCTTTGGTTGCTCGGCCTTTTCTAGATTTTGCACCGAAGGTTGATTAACTTCATTGTTAGTTCTATAACCTTGAAGTTATTGTTTTGCCTCATGTATCCATTAGGGTTTCTATTCAGGTTATTTCCTTGAAAGTTTCGTGGGTTTTGATTTAACGGTCTAGCATTATTTTGATTACCCCATCGAAACTTTGGATGATTACCCCATGTTGGATTGTATGAGTTACCTTAAGGTGGAGCATTGCTTCTAGTATCCCAAATACCGTTAACTTGTTCTTGTTCGTAAGGAATATGTGGGCAATTTTCTTCATTGTGATCATTTCCATTACAAACTTGACATATTTCGTTAACGTTCATGACGGTGTTGGGTTGGTTACTTTGTAAGGGGAGAGCCTCAACTTTCTTTGCTAGATTTTGAATTAAAGTTTTTACTTCTCCATCTTGTTCCATTTTAGCCGTAGGTTTTGTAAATGTTATATCTTGTGAATTGTGACAGCCAAGGGCATAATGGACATTTCACATATATTATAAGTTGTATGAGTCCTTGTATTAGGTCGGTCTTGGTGTTCAAGTGTCCGGAGGCCTACGGAGCTGAAGACATCAAGAATGGACATGAACGGCGGCAACCGAGCTCAACGGGAATTCAAGCTAGCAGGTGAAGCAGGCAGGTCAAGCAGACAGCAGAACATACATGGAGTCGACTGACATTTGGAGAATGCAGAAACCCTATAAGGTCAGTCGACTGACCCTTTGTGGGTCCAGTCATGTTTGAAGGTCAGTTGACTGACCTAGAATGGTAATTTAGTAATTAAAGGGTCAGTCGACTCCCTTGCGGGAAATGCTGTTTTTCAACCCGGTTTTGCCCGACTCACTCCGGTTCACTCGGTCAAAACCCTAGTTGGTCCTATGACTTTGACCAACGACCTAATTAGGGTTTTGACTATAAAAGCAACATCAAGAGAGTTCTTTCTCTAAGGATTTTTAGATTTCAAAGAGAGCTTTTCAAGAGGCCATTAACACATCTTTGTGAGAGTTCCTTGTAGAATGAAATCAACATCTTCCTTCCACTCAACTCTCTATATCTTTTCAATCCATTCAAAAGAGAGTGAGTGATTGTTAGAGGGTACACTTATAAACCCTAGAGTGCTTCTATCTTCTTCTCTATCTACTCATCAAGTGAGTTTTTCAAGAGAGTGAGAAAAACCAAATTGTTCTCTACAAGTTTGGTGGAAAATCCTTGAGAAGGAGTTCAAGGTGAGTGGCTTTGTGACAAGCTATTTCAAAACCCTAGTGGATTCTAGGTTAGAGATTTAGGGAAAATCTCTACAACTTGCAAGTTAGATTTAATCAACACTTATGGGAGAGGTGTAGAGTTAGTGGAAGGTTTTCCAAAGCTTTGGATTAATCTTGGGCGGAACCACTATACATCATTGTGTTGTGGTTTGCTTTCTTGCTTGTAGTTTAGATCTTTATGCTTTGTAGTTTATCTTGTTGGATATCTCTACATCCCATCAAACCAATCTTCTAGTTGATTTGTATTGTGGTCGAGGAAAGGGTGAGAGTGCATCTTTCTCTACTCACCCCCTCAACTCCACAACAAATCTAGAACTAGAAGTTAGATAACTTAGTTCATTGATTAAGGTTGATCCAATCATCTTAATCTAGTTGAACAAGTGTCTAACGACTAGAAGGTTGAGTTGATACTTTTGTAGAGATTGAAAACAAACTCCATAGCTTTACATCTCTTGTTTAATGCTTGTTGGTTTTATGGCTTGTTAGTATCATGCTTAGCACAATCTTTTATTCTGCATCTTGTTTGTCTAAGCATATCTATTAGTGTCAGTTTGCCTTTGGTTGTGTTGTTGGGGGTGATCATGTTAAGTAAATTTTAAAATACCTATTCACCCCCCCCCTCTAGTATATTGGACACCATTGTGTAGGGAATATCAGGTTTAACTTCATAGACTCCAGGGAGTCGATTAGGTGAGTTTTCCCAATGTTGAGAATTTCCAGCAAGTCTTATAAAGAAATCATTAGCTTGTGTTGCGGTTTTACTAAGGAATTGACCCTCATTCATAGATTCAACTAAAGCACGAGTCGTAGGGTTTAGACCATTGTAAAAGCATTGAACTAATGTTTCCATAGGGATTTGATGATGTGGACATTGTACTTGTAACTCCCCAAATCTTTCCCAAGCTTCGAAAAATTCCTCCTTATGCTTTTGTCTAAAAGTTTGGATCTTGTTTCTTAACTCTATTTTCCGGGACATGGGATAGAAGTTAGTAAGGAATTTTGTGTTCAACTGATCCCAAGTGCGGATAGAGTTTCCGGCTAAGGAGTGTAACCATTAAGATGCTTTGTCATTCAGAGAGAATGGGAATAACCTTAAACGGATACCATCAACGCCAAGTCTAGTTTCATTAAGAGTTGAGCATATTTGGACGAATTGATGTAAGTGAGTATAAGGGTCTTCTCGCTCATGACCAGAGAACTTCGGCAACATGTTAATGATGCCATAGTGAAGTTTGAAATCAGCTCCGTCTTCAACTGTGGGCAGAATGATGCAATTAGGATGTCCGGTAGATAAGGGAGCAAAAAGATCACGAAGTGGCCTTTCAGGGTTAGCCATTTCAACAGGATGGATCAAGTTGCTACTATCGGAATCTAATTCAAAAGCACTATTTGCTAAGCCTAGAGGACTATTATCAAGATTAAAATCTATCGGACTCACCTCTAACTTATTAACAACCAAAGGAGTATACCTAATACCAAAACGTAAAAGCATATACTAAGGTGTTGATATCGGGTCTTTTGGTGCGTACCCTTTATCAACTTATTATCAAAACTAAGTTAAGGACACAAAACAAACACTTCACACTTCTAATTATTGAAAATTAAAACTCTTACATGAGATTCGAGGTGTTAAGAGCACACATACTTTTTTCCCTCGAACACGTGCAAACGAGCAAATAATATTCAAAGTGGCAAAATATAGAATGTAAATACCTTAAAAGTGTTTGAAACACGTACCTTCAAAAACTTAAAATTTTGAAATTTTTAAAGTTTTCGAAAAATCCAAAAAAATTTGCAGCTACTGACCTACTCGCCCCGCGCGAGTTTACTAAGCTTGGCAGGTCGCCCCGGGCGAGTTTCACAGAAATCCTAAATTTTTTTGATTTTTCAATT
>JABWDY010036583.1:18583-38291 GCA_013358455.1 Thalictrum thalictroides | reverse complement strand
GCAGTCGAGCAAGATTATATGAAGCTGTGCATGACGTTATAAAGTAACTCCATTGGGACAAGAAGTAACTGGATTAGTGGGCCTGAATTTAGGTCTAAGGGGCCGGCTGGTACAGAACTACAGAAGTTGCAATAGGCCCATAGATTTAGCCATTCTACTAAGCCTTTTAGACTTTTAGCCCAATAATCGACCGACGTTAAGAGGGTATTAGAGAATCCATCGAAGTAAAACCCAGAAAAAGAAGAAGAAAAAAAACATTGAACGTTGAAGTTCCCAAATCAATCGATCTATTTTATCGAATCATGCTTGTTTATTTCTTCATTACTTCTTAACAAGGTTGGTACTTGTTGTTTCAATTTATTCATTTTATTTTAAATTGAACGAAACCCTAAGAAATTGAATTGATGATGAATGAAACCCTAAGAAATTGAATTGATGATGAATGAAACCCTAGAAACTTTTTTTCTTAAGATTTAGATTCATATTCATGTCGAGAATGGTTTCCACCAGTAAGAGCATTAGTAGCTCTATCTGCATTTTTTCAGACTCGTCTCTCTTTTGCTACAAGTAAACATACAACTGTAGTGGTCAAGTAATTGTTGGTGTGGAGAGTAAGTATTTGTTTATCGTCTTGTTAAGGCATCAATGTTTTAAGGATTACGATGGTTGTTCATGATGATTAAATGAACAATGTGTTTGAATATATTTGTATTGTTAATCAAACTGTTAGTGTTGTCGTTGCTGCTTGTCATGGTGTTGATGTTACTACTGAAAAGCTTCATAGGAAATATGCTGTGATTTATGTGGCATTGGATGTTGTTCTTAGCAATGTTAGTAGTATTTAAAGTTCAAATACTTGCGCGAGACTTTGTGTGCTCATGGTGAATCAATAAATATGGAAACTCAACTGAGTGTGCCTATGATGGGATCCTACTATCTAACGGATTGAGTAGACTCCCAGTTCTGCTCAACCTCTTGGTCATAGATACTGTGTGTTAAATTGTAGATACTAAATTTATGTTAGAATGAAGGAAAAGAAAAGAATTGTAGTACGGAATTTTAATTGGGAGTCTTTTAAGAGTGTTGTTGTTTGAGAGAACGTCATTTAACGTCAGTCCCCACCTTGTCATGGTTCTATATTAATGTTTGCGGTGCTTTCTACTGTAGACTGCCAAAAAGTTTCTGGAGAACTATTTTCATCAAATCATCCTTCAAAATTTGCCTCCAACACGCTCACACTGAACACTCGAGGAACCTGCAGAGCAGCAATAGACGAGAACAGAGAGACGGGAGACGAGAGAGAGAGAGCAGATGCCAGGTGCAGCAATAGTGATGGAACCAGTAGAACCACAGTCATTGAAAAAACTAAGTCTCAAATCCCTAAAACGTGCTCTGGATCTCTTCTCTCCTCTTCATGGTCACTATGCACCTCCTGATGCCGAAAGGTAACATCTTTTGAAACCTTTATTTCAACATTATTCTTCAAAGGTTATAGTTTATCTGTTCGTTTTACTGCTAAATCTCAGCTATTGATTCTAATTAAAGTTGTGTTTGATTTGTTGTTACTTTCTGGTTTTCTTTTGCAGTAAGAAGAGACGGATGAGTTACAAGGTTAGTGTTACTTCCATCACCTTATGTTATTGGCAATTGCTCCTGATTCACGTTAGTTAGGTAAAACAATTAGGGTTTAGTGTTTTCTGTAATCAGTGTGTATTACTATTTGTTGATTCTCAAAGTTTACTGGTTAAATTCGTAGATTCAAGCGGAGTATGGAGCAATAAAGAACTTGTCAAGTCAAGAAGGAAGTAGTTCAGCTTTACAAGATCAAGGGCAACAATCTACAGCCACTCCTTCTGGTCTACTTGCTTTACCAGGTTTTTGTAAATTCTTGATTTTCATTTTTTCTGTTTTGTTTATCTTTTCTGTAGTGGCGTCTCAGTTAAATTATGTATATTTTACTAGTCGATGCTATGAAAACTTTCTCAAAGGGTAGATTTATCCTGGATATCTTTGAAGTCACGCATGTTTTGGTTAAATATCTCATGCCTGGCAACACTTTTTGTTGTGACAACACTTCTGTCTACAGTCCCATTTCATCGTCCTCAAGAAATTTGTTCATTGGTGTCCATACTTTCAGTGTTGCACTAGTTTTGATAGTATCAGGCCTCAGTATAACAAGTTGTGCATGCCCCAAGTTCATTTTCTTAAAGATTTTACCATGAGATGAACTGCGATCATAGATGGAACTAAAGTCTGTGTGACTTATGGAAGAGGTAATATTGCAATGATGTGATGTAATGACTTAATCTGTATTATAGTCCTATCATTATCATGCGACGACAAATGAGAAATGTGCAATCATTTTCTTACTTTCAATGAGATTTATGGTGGGGTACTGGCTGGTATGTCAATGTGCATCAAAGTTAAAATTTACTAATCGTTGAATCATTTGCAGGTCCTGAAGGTTCTCAAAATCAGGAGAAAGCAACGGCCCAGAATGCTTTAGTTGCTAGCGCATCTGTGCAACCTAAGGGATTGTATGTTCGCTTTTCTCAAACTAGTTATTTCTGTTTTCATAGTTATTAGCATGGTCTGAAATGGTAATATTGGTTATATGGTCCAATATTGGCATATATACCCCAGTGGAGATCAACAATATTTAGAGTCATTCAGACCATGGTTGATAGTTTGTGCGGAGAACTGTAACTACTGTTTGTATTACTGAACTGTAACTGTTTCTAACAAGTCTTGGTTTCAGAAATGATGCAGGCTTTCCAATTAGGAGTTCTGCACTTATCTCTATACCTGGGTCATCTGATAGGTATATTCCTTTTTGGCGTTTTCTTTCTTTGCGTAATGTTCTATGTATGCATAAGCTGCATAATCGAAGTACTATTTTTCATTGCATCCTGTAGACGTCATACCTTCACCAATCACATCTAATATTGAATTCGGATTCTATCGAAGAGTAGATGACTCCATTGGTGACTAGGATTCAATCAGATGAAAAATACTTTAGGTCATAAGCTGATTAAGCTCTGTTGGTTAAATCACCTAGTCACATATCTGTGTATAGCCATTTAAGTATATAAGAGAACATGACATTAGCATATGTATTCACTTTTTGGATGTGGGTTAGGAAATAACTATGTTGGCGTAGTATTTATTTTAATGCACTGTTGTAGCAGAAAGAACTATTTGGGTTCTAGAGTTGCACTGGGTTTACTTCCTCAGCATAATTTGTACATTATAATAGCTTTGTCATTGCTGTGAATTTTACTACTATCAGCATCATTGTTGTTTTTGTTTGATTTTCCCCCATAGGAATACATCAACATCTGCTCTGATGGAAAGAATTCCAAGTAGATGGCCGCGTCCAGTGTGGCGTGCTCCATGGAAGAATTACAGGGTATATCTGAACTCCTTAATTTTACCATGTTGTGTACCATGTGTTCAGTAATATCTTAAAGATGGATTTCTTCTTATTCTCATATATTGTTCATTTTTCACTTTTCGTTTTGCTCCCCCCTTCCTCTCTCTGGTGTGTCACCACACAAGTGATCTATTTTCTTTTTTTTATTTGTCTATCTAAATGATAAGTGTTCTTTTGCACTCAACTTGTAGGTCATCAGTGGCCACTTGGGATGGGTGAGATCTATTGCATTTGACCCTAGCAATACATGGTTTTGTACTGGCTCTGCTGACCGCACAATAAAGGTTAGTTGTTTTGAATGTATATCATAACTAAAAAGTCCGGATACTCATTTGAGCCTATACGCTCTAATAAAAGTCTTCTTTCAAATTCGTATCCAAATTGATTTTGAAAATTTGAGCCTCTATGCTTTAATAACTTAAGCACGAGTACTTCACATTTAAGCAAGCAATGCCAAACACAACATGACTGGGTTTAGCTTTTTAAGTTTGGACACATTTCTTTATGTATATAGGTCAAGACTCGAGATGATTTGACATCCAAAAATTCACAGGGTTGTTTGACAACTGTCTCCATAGGGGCTCCCAAAGATGAGTTAATGGTGGATGTATTGGTGATTTTGGGACTGCATCATGGAGGACACCCTCTCTAAAAATTAATTTTCTTCTACAGTTCTAGCCCTGTTGAACAAGGAGTCGAGGATAGGAAAATTGAAACCTTATGGGCCATTTTGTCATTTTTTTTTAATGCAGTTAGAAATGTCAGAATGGGATGGTTTTGAAGGTATTGCTTTCCATAATGTAGAGATGACTTCACCAAAATAAACCTTCTAACTTAAGTTTGTGCTTCTGGATTGTTGCAAGGTTGTTTTGAGTATGTATTTGTGTTTGTATAGTGTGTTATATTTATTTTCTAGGAGCAACATCTGATATATATATTTTTTTGTTAACCAGATATGGGATGTAGGAACTGGAAGACTGAAGCTTACCTTAACAGGACACATTGAACAAGTACGCGGTGAGTTCCTTTATAATTATCGATATACCATACATTGGTTTAGCCATAACGAATTCTTGTGAATTTGGTAAGAGTGACAAGCATCTATATTTTCTTTTGTAGGTCTTGCTGTCAGCTCCCACCATACCTACATGTTTTCTGCTGGGGATGACAAACAAGTTAAATGTTGGGACCTAGAACAAAACAAGGTTATAATTGCTAAAGTGTCATTTGAATGCTTTATCGTAAAAAAATAAAAGATAAATTCAAGTGAATGCTAATATGTGTGCTCAAAACCTTTGTTTATTTTATGCGTACAGGTTATCAGATCATATCATGGGCATCTAAGTGGTGTTTACTGCTTAGCTCTTCATCCCACTATTAATGTTTTACTTACTGGAGGACGTGATTCTGTCTGCAGGGTATAAAATATAGTATTCGTGACTTATTAATACCTTCAGTGTTCTCCTTTTCTTTCCACGACACTAATTGCTAACATTCATCGTTATTCAGTTTTTAAAAGCTCAAACAGCTGATTTGTTTGTTCCAATGCAATTGCAAAATTTCAGGTCTGGGATATCCGTAGCAAGATGCAAATTCATGCTCTTTCTGGACATGACAACACAGTTTGTTCTGTTTTTACACGACCAACGGTATGCCAATCTATTTGTTCTAGTCCATATTTGTCTAAAATCATTCTTAGCCTTTGCTGAATAGCACAAGTTTTTTTTTTTCTTTCTTTTATAATGGTAGCTTTTATTGTAGTTCAGAAACATTAAAATGGCAGTTCCCCATCTTAGATCTTTATAGCCCTGGCCCCCTCCTCTCCTCTCACATCCAACACACGATAGCCAATGCAGTTACTGTGTGAAGTACCAGTTGTTTTGGCTCATAATTTTTTTGATTCAAAGTGTTATACTAGCTTGTGAAGTAGTTTACTGGACTTAGGGTTATCGCCGGATCTGGCTCTGTTGTGTGAAATTCTTTCTAGTGTTGTCGCTGGAGCTGGCTCTGCTGCGTGAAATTCACTTTTCTATGGGGAAGCTGTTTTTTTGGGCCTTTTTTGGAAGTAGGCAAATGACAATAATTATTACTTTTGCGACAGCATTATTTATTGTGAAAGGCATATTTTTGGGTGTTTGCTTCTTTAAAACCTGATAAAGGGTATATAATTTGATGAAGACCCCATGTATTTTATGAACACTGGTCCAATGAGCTAATCTAGATTGGCACACTTGAGCCCCACAATCCTTTGCTCTTCCACCTCTTACAAATGTCCCCCTTTAGGCCTTTAGCAAGGCACTAATGATGGCCTAGTCGGACACTCTTAACATCCAATTTCAAGATTATAGAATCCCAATCAACTATGAAGTTCATAAGGTCTAGGTTCTGCCTAGTCCAACCACCATAGTAACTGTTGTCTGTTGGCATCAAGCTGCTCCATCCAACAGTTTTGAAAGTCAAATCTGCTATTGTGTTATTATTCTCAAACGACCATTTTCTCTTATATTTGTAGAAGCAGGAAGTTCAGTTCTTATGTTGATATGCAATATCTATATAGTAATTGGCAGGGTTCCATTTGGAATTAATAATAAAATGTTTCTTTTCAGGATCCACAAGTCGTAACTGGTTCCCATGACTCAACCATAAAGTTTTGGGACCTTAGATATGGTAATTACCAATTCTTCTTTTGGCAAAGTTTGTTCCACATGCATATTTTTTCCCCTCCTTTTCTCATAACTTATTTTGTTGTAGGGAAAACAATGGCGACCCTCACTCACCATAAGAAATCTGTTCGGGCAATGGCACAGCATCCCAAAGAGTACTTGCCTAAACATGTTTGTTCTTTCATGCATATGCAACGTGTGTTTTAGTGAACTCGTGATTTATTTGCATACCAAATATTTAACCTATTTTGTGTGAATTGTAAAGGTTCAACTTGACTATTGACATTGTTTGTCTTTATAGGCACTGTTTTGCATCTGCATCGGCTGACAACATAAAGAAGTTCAGCCTTCCAAAAGGGGAGTTTTTGCATAATATGCTGTGAGTAATCTCAAACCTTCAATTCATCAGTATTGTTTCAAATGTGGAAATGGTAGCTATGTGTCTTTAGATGTGAATGTTGCGGTATGGTGGCTATTAACTTCATCTTATGGTGCTGTCATACAAGGATCATTGGATCTTTTATTTTGCACTCAGCTCGTGCTTATGCACATCAAATGCATTAATAATTTTATACTTTTATAGATATGGTTTTATCTTTTTCGTACATGTATTACTTCCAAATTGTTGATTGTTACTATGTGTGATGCTCTGACAACTGTTTACTTTTGAATCAGCTCCCAACAGAAAACAATCATAAATGCAATGGCTGTCAACGAAGATGGTGTGATGGCCACAGCAGGTATGTTGCAAGCTCAGTTTTTTTAATCGTAGGTTATACTGTTATGGCAGACACATGGAATTTGTTTGTTATATCTCATATTGCATCTGTTGGATTAAATTTTCAATCTGTGAAAGTGTGAAGAGGTTTGTATCAAGTGATTTAAACAGCTGCTTTTCTATATTATCACAAAAAACTTTCTTCTGCTTAAAAATTGACCAATCAGATAATTCCAACTATCCAATCTCTTTTTTATCAGTTTTTTGTTGTTGGAAGTGTTATTTTCCTTTATGCGGAGAACAGAATCACAATACATATATTGTTTATTTTGAAGGTGACAATGGGAGCTTGTGGTTCTGGGATTGGAAAAGTGGGCATAATTTCCAGCAAGCACAGACAATTGTGCAACCCGGTATGTGTTACAGTACAAAGATTTATATAAAATCCTTTGCTGTACTTTGTAAGAGTGACCCTTAATGGATTTGTGTTGTGTCTATCAGGGTCGTTGGATAGTGAAGCTGGCATATATGCTCTTTCATATGACATAACTGGTTCTCGACTAGTTACATGTGAGGCTGACAAGACTATTAAAATGTGGAAAGAAGATGAGAATGCCACACCAGAAACTCACCCTCTCAACTACAAGCCGCCAAAAGAGCTACGACGATTCTAAACTATTTTACAAAGCTGTAAGCTACTGAAGCTTTATGTATTATCATACTGTTGTAAAATTTCTATTTATCTAGTTGAGGCTTAGGGTGGAAATAGTATTCTCATGCTATCGCTCGGGTTTGGGTTGTAGTCAATAACTTCTAAAACATTGTACCTTAAGAAAATTTTGGGGAATTAGATTTGGGGCTTTCAAATTGCCAGCATATATTGAATTAAGTTTTTTCTATAGATTTTGAGCATCTTTGGTGGTTGGTAGTTGTTTGTATATTCGAAAGCTAGCATTGCTTCTATGTTGTGATACTTCAATTGGCATAGAACCTAATCCTTACAATGAAGTAAACATGTTACATACTTACATGTCTAAGTAAAAGGAAAAAGTGAAGACACATTTTTCCCAGACATACCACTCCAGAAATAAATACTAATTTGCAACTTTAAGTTAACCTTCCACTGTTTTCTTTTAGTTTGCCTTCTCATTTGCAAACAAATAATTTAGTCTTTTGAATCTGTTTCAACCTCTAGATTATAGGTTAGGATCATTATTTATTTATTCTGTTACTTCCACTCAGTACTAATTAGTGTAACCTCTAAATCTTGATAGATCTAAAACCTTACAGAGAATGCTTGGAATGCAATTGTTACACATTTGTCTTGTAAGCTTTGAGTAAGCTTTAAGACACTTCCTGCCATTTCTTTAGTCAACTTAATTCTGTTACACCTAACTTGTTTTAGGCAAGTTTCATTATCAAGGTAAGACCTCTGTACTGAGTTTTACGAGTCTACAGTCTATAAACTGAAAATCCTAATTATTCTATTAGTACAATAAAGTCCCTTAACAAGTTAGTATTATTTGTCGATTCCTTAACAAGTATTTTCAATCTTCTCCCATATCTTCATATCTTAAGAAGTAAAGATATCTTTTTTTTCTGTAACAGTCCTATAAAATTTGTTATTGACTATTAAACTTGATTTTCATCACTTGAATCAATGGATATACAATATAAAGATGTGGAACTGCTTACTGTTACAATGTCACACTGTTAATGTAGACTCTTTAAAACGACGTATGCATGAAATGAAAACATATAAGATGTGACACAACACAAGCGTGAACGCTTAATCTAAAGTCGGGTCACTGAATGTCTGAATGTAATGGAGATCAAGTTGGGTTATTGTCTAATTAAAAATTATAGGTAACTTTAATTTATTTGATTTTGTATTATTCTCAATTCCAGAAAACTAACAGATATGTGATTTGTGAAAACACATGTCTATCTTTTAGAGAAGTAATAAGGGAAATGTAGTGAAAGAGCTCAATTAAGAAGTTTTGTTAATAATGAACGTGCTAATCACTACTCCAATACTCCATGACTCCATGTGATAGAGAGAAATAGAGAAAAAGTGTATTATTTTCATCTGCCAAACTTAAACGATAGGCTGATTACTTATAAAGCTAAGCACACAAGTTTCTTCTAATGTACATGCTTAGTCCAGTAACCATGTTATATTGATCCACATATGCCTCCCTTACAACAATGTTTTATATGGTAGTGTCAATGAAATCTCATAGAAAAGGGAAACTGGTAAGTATTTTGAGCTATAAAGCTGATTTTGTGTTGGCAAATGGCACTCGTTTTGACTAGAAACAAGTTGGTATCTATATATTAAAGTGTTGGTCATATAATATTGGTATAACTCAATTTGGTGACAAAACTATATACTTGTCTAAATCATTAACAGGTTTGATGTGCGTGTATAAAAGACTTTAAATTGTCAAATTAGAATTAACAGTATTTAATGTCTAACACTAACTTATCTTTGGTGTATCCCACAGTTTGGACTTTGGATACAGAAATGGAAGTAAACCAAATCTGAAAACAATGGAACTGCTTCTAGCTAGGTAGAGGTAGTGATGGAAGTGGGAACAACTGCAACAAAAGCAGACTGTTGTTTGATATAGTGTATTCAACATTACTATACCAACAGTCCGTCCAACACAAACATTGAAACATATATGTGGTGTTGTTACTAGTTACTTACTTGGTACATGCCACAAATGCTTACTTCAAAGCACTTGGTGACTTGGTGTTATTGCCATATACATTATACAATACAACTATACAAGTAGACAAGTAGTGTACTGAACTACTGATTACTGAAAGTTTGCAAGTAACCTCTGTAAAATTTGGAATATACAGTATTTATGAGTTTTCGTGGCTTTGACAATTTTCTCACTCATGTCATATTTTTAAATAAAAAAAAGTTTATAATGATGTCAGCCATGTTTAGATTTTTAAAATAAGTGAGGTTGGATGAATTTGTGTCAAACCATCTTGTATATTAATTTTACAACAATCAGTATGTTTTTCATGTAACGTGATTTAGGGGATTTGAAATCATTTGTGTCCAACTACCTTCCCATTCCCACCAATCACAACAGAGTCACAAAAATATCAACTTATAGGGTAATATGGTAATAATAAACTAATTTCAGACCTATTTTAAACTCTCTGTTTCTGTTTCTTCCTTCTCTTATAATTCTTCAAAACAAACACATTTGTGAGTTGTGACGCGCGGGGAATGAAAGCTTAACACCTACCTTGTTACTTTTCTCCAACGAATTCCATCTTCTTCATCTTTCACTCAGATCGATTTAGAGAACTGATTCAACTCATTTTGATTTCTCTACAAAACCCATATCTTAGTTTTCAATAAATCAAACGATTTTATTGAAAATTGAGATCCAAAAATGGCTTCTGAACTAATCTACAGAGGCCATGAAAATGAGAATGAAAGTCAACCTCAAGTTTCCAATTTCGATTCACCCAAACCCTCAAAACCATGGCTTTCTATAACTCGCTTCTTTCGCTACATTCTTCGAGAAAATCGACTTGTTTTTGTGTTAATTGGCATGGCTATAGCTACCATCTTCTTCACTCTTCTTCCTTCTTCTTCTACTACTTCTCCTTTACATCCTTACAACAATTATGAATCACTGAGTGATTCATACTTCCCATCTGAAAAAACCCAACTTACTCCTCGAGTCCATTATAATGGATTTAAGGCTAATGTTAATTTGGGTGGAAAAGTTCCATTAGGTTTGAAAAGAAAAGGGTTAAGGATTGTTGTTACTGGTGGAGCTGGATTTGTTGGAAGTCATCTTGTAGACAGATTAATGGCGCGAGGGGATAGCGTGATCGTTGTTGATAATTTCTTTACTGGAAGGAAAGAAAATGTTATGCATCATTTTGGGAATCCAAGATTTGAGCTTATTAGGCATGATGTTGTTGAGCCATTGTTGTTAGAAGTGGATCAGATCTACCATCTTGCTTGTCCTGCTTCCCCTGTTCATTATAAATTCAATCCAGTCAAGACCATCATATCCTTTTTAGTTTGTTATTTATATTGAATTTAGATTAATTGAATCACTTCCGCATTTATATAAATTCAACACGGAGCATTGATCCGAGAGGGTACCTTCTCGGAATCAAAACTTTTGTTTGAATATCGAGTGTTTTTCCTTGATTCTTGTTGTGGTGGATTTTACAAGACCAATGTTGTAGGAACATTGAACATGCTTGGATTGGCAAAGAGAATAGGTGCAAGGTTCTTGCTAACAAGCACCAGTGAGGTGTATGGTGATCCACTGCAACATCCTCAGGTTGAAACTTACTGGGGTAATGTTAATCCCATTGGTAAGTAATTCTAATTCTTGGATCTGATATTATTGTTGTCTCTAGCATCTGTATCTATTTGGTGCTCTAAACTCTAAAGTGTGACTTTTTACTGAGAACCTTAGTAGGTTGGCTGTGTTGGTGCTAACTTGCAATTGACGACTCACCAACATACTTGAAAGTCTTTTTTTTTAATGATTCAATAGCTCATTTCTAAACAAGTTTCATTTAGAAGTAAACTTTTCATTCTTTTTGTTTTGGTTCCATGCCCTGGATTAGAACTTAAACAACTTAAATATATGTCTCCTCATTCGTTAATACATAGTGTTGCTTTTTAATTGTTATGTTAGTAAAACACACTGATTTTGGACTGATTAACTACACACTTAGATTTAAATTTGGGGTGGGACGGTTATGATGGCCTTGTTCAAACTAAAGCTTTGTCATTCTAGTTAGACCACGCATATTGTTCACTACAATCCCTGAAATGTCCATACAATTAACCCAAAGGAACCTAAATATAAACATCCCATTAAGATGATTTTAATATCATGAGAAGCTGGGGCCATCGATTTTTAAAGAACAAATTAGCTTTTTTTGATAACCAAGAACAAATTAGCTGATCCCAAAATCCTACACTGTCCTCAATTACAATTACAACAGAAACACATCAGTCAGAGTGAAACACCATGAGGATCAAGTTTTGGCTTATGTAAATTGTGTTATACAGTCCTGGATCAGCAAATAAGTTTGTCTTTTTCTTTACTTCATTTCTTTTCCTATGAAGGTTCATGTTTCTTATCTCAAATTTTATTCATGAAAAAACTCTCCTAATAAATCCTGATGTATGGTGGGTGGGCCAAGGGAAGAAGGCTAGCTTTTTTGGTTAATTTGGTAGAACTTTTGTCTTGAATGAGTCTGCAAGTAATGGTACAAGCAGTAATGGTCCACACAACATATTTCACATGGGTGGTGCTGGTGCAGGTGTAAGAAGTTGTTACGATGAGGGAAAGCGTACTGCCGAGACATTAGCAATGGACTACCACAGAGGAGCTGGTGTTGAAGTTAGGATTGCCAGGATTTTTAACACCTATGGACCCCGCATGTGCATTGATGATGGACGTGTTGTTAGTAACTTTGTTGCTCAGGTTTGTTTTTTCACTTCCCTTTGTTGCATTATCTATTCTAGTCTGTTAAAACCATGTAAAGTTGTAAACCATTCAGTGGTCCCATTATCATTTGGACCAAAATTAACCTCCTTCACTGTTTAGACCTTTTTTTGATAGAGATAAACCAGCATAACATGTTTTTATCAAAACCGTATATGACTTCAAATTTTATTAAATAAAGTCATGCTAATGATCACAAAGAGTGATTAACTTTTTGGCCCTGTCAATATTTATTTTTCTTGTAGCAAAGGAGCTAAGTCATCTTCTTTTGCGCTTAAGTTTTTTTACTACACCTTTTAATGTATTTGTCTCACAGACTTCAGACACTTTTTCACATCTCTATAGTGGGTGTAAAACCTTTTTATTGCATTTCCCCCCACTTCATTTACCGTTGCTTAACGAATTACCAATTTGCAGGCATTGAGGAAGGAGCCACTCACAGTTTATGGTGACGGAAAGCAAACCAGGAGTTTCCAATACGTGTCTGATCTGGTACTGATATATACCCACCCCCCCCTCTCCCTCTCTTTTTTTCAGAAGTTTCTGACAACATTCCCGCTATTGGTATGGTTGTCAGTGTGTGATATATTGATGCACTCACCCTCTACTCTCTACAGGTAGAAGGTCTGATGAGGTTGATGGAAGGAGAGCACGTAGGACCCTTCAATCTTGGTAACCCAGGGGAGTTTACCATGCTCGAACTTGCCCAGGTATCTTTCGAATATGTGCTCTTGAATTGATGTATAATGGTATTGCTTGGCACCACATGTTCCATGTGAATGCATGGTACATTTTGAGAGGGGGGCAGGGTGTTTGGTAGCACTTCACCTTCGTGGGTGGTCTTTTTGCTTGAGATTCAAAACAAGAGGGAAATGTTTGATGTTGATGTATTTTCCCAACTCCATTTACTGACCTTTAGTGTGATTTCTAATCTCGTAAATGATTTTGTCCTGTGGATTGATATGGACCCAAATGGCCAAATGATATGGTTTATTGATATGGACTTGTCATTTGCAGGTGGTACAAGAAACAATAGACCCAAATGCCAAAATAGAGTTCAGACAGAATACCGAGGATGACCCTCACAAGAGAAAGCCGGACATCACCAAGGCTAAGGATTTACTTGGATGGAAACCTACTGTTCCTCTTCGCAAGGGTCTCCCACTGATGGTGGCTGATTTCAGACAGCGGATCTTCGGTGACCACCAAGAGGGTGGTTCTACCTCTTAAAGGACTTCCCTAGCTAGAAAGTATCACCAATTCACTATTTAATCAACTTCTTTTTCACTCTTTAGTAGAACCACCGAGATATATTGAGCTGCCTACTTTTTTCCATCTAGCTATTGTATTTTATTTTACTTTGTTTTGAGGGTTTTCATGTTTAATATCACCATATACAACTTGCGAGATCTTTTAAGTGTTCTAATGCCTGTATTTGTCATACATACTCATCTTTAGGAATATGTTAGTTTTTTAAATATCATACATTTTTTATGTTAGTTTTTTCATGTAATTAATCAACCTAAGAATATGCATCTTTAGGAAAATAACAAACTCTACTACACATCCCCAATATTGTTGTGTCATGAAAAAAGTTATGTTACCGAACTAAATTATCACTTACCTACTTTTAGGACTTTGGAATGCATTCCAAGGACTATGCCGAATGGGCCCTAAGGATGTTGGCAGAAATGAATATAATAACTCTCAAACCATAAAACTTAAGATCACCTACTCCTGGGGCAGAACTTACACCTCTGCATTAGTGCATTCTGATTTCACCATACAACACCTTCATAAGGTATTAAGGTCACCTGAGAGTTGCAATGTTGTTGCTTTCCATGTTGGAATATTTGCTAAATCACTGATACCAAAGACGTGTGTGCACGCTTTGCATAAAGGTAGAAAAAAAAAAGGGAAATACACAGCCTTAAACTTGCCGCAAGATAATCATTGGACATCACTAGTATAGAGGAAATAAATTCAAAGTTTCCTACCATGCTAATAACAATTACAAGCATGAATGGTAAGTCAGAAATTAGCGAAACAATTCCCGAGTTTCATTGAATTCGTCAAAAATATCTGTAAACTAATACAAACCATGCTGACAACAGACCTTGAAACAGATCAGGAAAAGTCTGCCACAAGCACTGCACTGATTGGAAGAATGCCACAGAAATGTGCATACCTCACTTAGGATTCCTAAGAACAATGATAACAGAATCTCCACGAAGAAACATTTTACTGATAAACCTATCCTTATTGACTGGAAGTGCCTTTTTCTTGCCTTTCCCCGTCTTTGGTATCTGCACAAAGAATTTTCATTATTGCATGCAAAATACACTTAACACTGCCAATGGAATGTTTTTGTTCATGAAAACAACTAACCTCAGTCCACATCTCCCTGACATTCTCCAGAACCATGTTACAGTGACGGTCAAATGCCCTCACACGACCTAACAGCTTCCTGTTGTTGCGACAGTTGATGAGAACCTACATGGATAGTAGAAGTTAGAAACACACCCTTAATCCCCAATAACAAAACTTTACCTCAACGAATCTAACCACATGAAATTTAAGCAAATAACACTTGCTTTTTATTTTTCTTTAAAGAAGCCAGCAAATGGATATTAACTCTATTTTTAGCTTTATCAAACATAACAATATAATTAAGGATCACCCTTGTATTGAATCTTCTATCAAGTAGCGCAAAAGAGAGGGGAAAAAGAGGTGTCAATAATCCTGGTGCACTATATTCAGCAATAAATGAAAAGAAAAACTAAAGTGCCATATGAGGTGCCCCTCAGTTCTTCAGCTATGTAGTATGTACTAGGTGTGCAAAACCTACTTGGGTGTTGTTCTTGACACTCATCATCAAGACAGATAGCGGGCCAGTGTTGAATTCCTCCTCTTCATTCTTGCCAACCTGTTACAATAGCTTAAATAAGTGCCAATGATACAAATGAAAGGATCAACACACACACACACAGAGCTCATTAAGTTTTAAGAGTACACCATCAGATTATTATGAGTTTATGACAGAAGAAAGAGCGACAGACCATCATGAGGCCGCATGCTCACATGGACAAAATTTAAGGCCTCATCACACATACACAACCAAACTATCAAGGGCCCAAATGGAATGTTTTTGCCTGGTAAAGTTCTATTCTTTCTTCTTTTAATGGGATGGGATGGGATGGTGAGGGAAACAATTCTGTTTCACATTAAAATACTGTACATTTGACTAGGTTGGAAGTTGGAACCCATAGTGTTCAAACCATACAGGTCCATTCACATGACAGACCATCCTCACAAGAAATCAGATCGTCTAGTCGAAAAAGGTGTGGTAATAGAGAGATAATTGACTGTGTAGTAAATCCTCTCAGACTTGGCATAGCTTTCGATAAGTTTTGACTGAACTGACTTTTGTGATGATTATCTTCTATGATCTCCATGGAGAGAAATCATCTACGTTTTTCCACTAATCCAGGCGAGATAAGCTGCTCCCAGGAGCAGAAACTAACTTTCTATATATTTCATTTCATTTCATTTATTTACCTCCCGCAACCGACCGTCGTACCAATGTATATAACCACTAATGTTGTATTTCATATATTTAGGAGTTGTTGTGTTAAATATTTGCCCTAGTCATCAAAAGAAAGATGGAAGAGAGAGTGAGAGGCGAGAAGAGTAAAAAAACTTACAGGTGCATCCTCTTCCATGCGGCTGTAAAGAAGAGAAAAACAAAAAGATTCATGATTAGTTCGCTATATAATGTCAGAAAATGTAGAACCCATGTGTGCTGACGTACTGTCACAAAAACTTGTAAAACTAAAAATAATAAAAATAAATTGAGATTATATCACTGGTCTACGACTATTTTCGCAAACAGGAGATCAATTGATATTATAAAATTATTCTAAACATGGTTTAAAATGAGGTACAATAATAACCAAGTCTTACGTGGAGTTAATTGCACAAATTAATAATTCCTTTAAACCTACAATTCCACCCGTTTATGTCAGAAATTTCGTAAATAAGTCTACTAATCTACAAATACAATGCTATTTTAAAACAAGATTACTGACCTAACCTGATAAAATTTACTACGCAACTTTGACCCAACTCCAAATTCCAAATAATAAAGTATGCTATAGAAGAAGTTGCGAAAAAGCAAAAACTAATAAATATGAATAATAAAAAGAAATGGAGAATGTTTGATACCTCATCTTGTATCAACGAAGTAAAACTGGAGATCCTGAGTTTCCTTCTGATTTGTTCTGGAACAGATAACAATACTTCAATGTTAGCTGCAATGGAAAACCTTGTTTCAAAATCAAGTAAGGTGTACTCTTTCTTTATACTTCTAAGATAGTTTTCGTTGAAAAATAAAAATTCAATTTAGGGTTCTTGGTTCTTATGACGTTTGAATCCCCTTTTTGTATATGTAAAACATTAGAAGAAATATAACAAGTTAAACGTTAACAAGATCTACTAGCTCAACAGATCGAAATCTTACCTGCGATGCTGGATAGGGTTTAGGGTTTTTGCTCTCTCTCTCTTTCTCTCCCGCTTTCACTTCGAGTCTTGGAGACTGGAGAGTCCAAAGAGAAAGACCGTTCGGTGGTTGGACTCGTTTATTTACTGAAAGAAGACACCGATTTATTGGGCCGACCCGAGTGAGGCCCAGATACCAGCGAATCCATTGGGCTTTCTGCAATAATAGTCCGAGTTGTATTCGTGCAACTTTTTTATAGCGTTGTATTTTATTACTTGAAACGGGAACTACAAAAACCCTAACCCTAAACCCATTACATTTCTTCTTCTTCTTCATCACTCTACTGCGGCGCTTCGATCTTCTATCTCCACTAACCCTAATCACAGGTAACTATTTCATCTCTTATGTTTCTTTTCATTCATTATTTATTTATGTTTTGTGTATTTTATTGCTTGCAGAAGAAGAGAGAAAACGTCGGTGAAGATGAGTCGAGGTGGTAGTGCAGTGGGTACTAAAGGTGGGAAGAAGAAGGCAGCAACCTTCGTGATAGATTGCGCCAAGCCAGTTGAAGATAAGATCATGGACATCGCTTCATTGGAGAAGTTTCTTCAAGAGAGAATCAAAGTTGGTGGCAAAGCTGGTGCTCTTGGAGATGTTGTTACCATTGCTCGTGAGAAGAACAAAATCTCTGTTACCTCCGACAGCACCTTCTCGAAGAGGTACGTTTTTTTGAACACATCATCAATAACATAGCATATTTTTTTATCTGTTAGTAATGGTTATTAGGACAGAAGACTACACTATGATGTTTATATGTTTCTAATGGTTATTAGAAAAGAGTACATTTTAGTTGACTTATCTTGTAATTTGTAAATTATCTTAAAATGATGAAGTTAATTGTTTGTTAGTATTTTGAAATTGTGAAAATGGTTTGATTAATTTGAATGAGGTAGAAATGGAAACTTAAAAGGGGTGCCCAAGGATACTATATGTGAATGAGTAGAAATTATTTACGGAAGCGATTATAGTAGTGGTATTAAACAAAGGATATTTTCAAACTGGAGCTTAATTAATTCCCAGACTGTTGCATCAGTAGACAGTAGCTACTAGCTTGTATCTTTAGGTACTCAAACATAGTAACCTTTAGATAAATTTCTTAGTTTGTTGTCTTAAATAGTCAAACTATGTTGCACCAGTCAATTCATGACCTCCTGAATGCATTTGTTCTTTCACAGTCTTCAATTTCAGATTTTTATTCTTAGAGTTCTACACATGGATCATAGATGATATACCTATCCATTTTTGTGTTCCATTTCAGCTGTAGTGTTTCTTTAGACTATAGGATTATAATATATTCGCTTCAGTTGGACCCCATTTTTTCTGGGATAAAATATCTTGGGTAGGTGCATTGCCTCTATGGGTTGCCAAGGATGAGTAGCTAAGAGGTTCCTTTTCAAGTGGGATCTTGAAGCTTCCACCCTGATGCCTTTGTTACCCTTCTTTGACGCACACCCTTCTGCACATAATTTGAGGACATTATGTTACATTGAAAGCATGCATGCTCAGCTGCATTGTTTATATATTGTTTCATTCTGTCCAGTATTGAATGTTGTCATTTTAAGTCTGCAGTCCTGTATGAACTAGGTAGTAACCTTTCTATATCAATACATTTACATCTACCTGCAAAAGAAATACAAAATCTTGGTAGTAACCTGTTTTTGTATATGCCTTTTCAGGTATCTGAAGTACTTAACAAAGAAGTATTTGAAGAAGCACAATGTTAGAGACTGGCTTCGTGTTATTGCTTCCAACAAAGAGAGAAATGTTTATGAGCTCAGGTACTTCAACATTGCTGAGAATGAAGCAGAAGAGGAAGATTGAGGATGGCAAATTCTGTCATTCAGAATAGTTTGAAGTTTTTCTTGTTAGGTTGGTCTTGTAATTCAACATTATCTACTTCATTGTCAGAGTTTTGTTATATTTGCTATTATATTTTGTTTTGACAGATGATAAATTTGTAGTTCAATTTTCACAATGAAAAGTTTTTTGGTGGTTAGGATATTGAAGTTACACACATGTGTCTATTCCCATACATGATTATGGATTTCAATTACTGTATGCCCTTGCTTACTATGAATGTGCTGCAAATGATGGTAACAGGTTAAAAATTGTAGTCCCAAATTTCAAGTACCAAGTCCCCTGGTATATGTCATTGATATTTGAATTACATTTATGTTCAACTGCTTAAATCCCCTTCATGGAATTAGGAACAAAGTCAGCTAGAAAATAATTCTCTTTGATGAATGTTTAACTTCTCAAAAGATTAAGGTCGGCTAGAATGATTTTTTCCCCCTTAATGTTAAAATGGTTCAAATTGGTATTGCATTTTCTATTATTTAAGTGGCTTTTGACATTACCATTTGAATGAATAATGAACTCTATTCCAAGTAAAGATCTTAATATCTTATGATTTCTTTGTGGTGAGCACAGAAACCTTAGGTGTGTTTGTTTTATGGCTTAAAGAAAAAAACACCATCTTTGTTCTTAGCATTTTGAGAAGTTTGATTGAAACTGAAGTTCGACTCAAATTTTTGCAATCACTGTAAAGAATTGAGAAGATATAAGGATTATATGAACAGTTGAACACACCCCTCTTGGTAAAATAAGTCACCCGGCTTTCCCATACACAAGTGACCCCTTGTGTATTATAATGATTCTATAATCAAATTAAAACCACAAAAGCAAGTGATCACTTTTATTAGAGAAAGGATGAACCAGAAAGTAAGTACCCTCCCACAGTGGTAGATATACAACTGAAGGTACTGAAACAAACATAACTATATTGAGATTATTTGCTAATAGATGTGAAAAAAAGAAAAA
>JABWDY010036582.1:8365-20552 GCA_013358455.1 Thalictrum thalictroides | reverse complement strand
TAATCTATGGTATGTTAAAAAAAAAACATCAAATTTGCTTAGGTGGACCACCAAAACAAATAAAAACAACTATTAGGGATTGAAAATACTCCATACCGAATCATACCAACCCTTATTAAATATACTAGGATTGAAAATTCATATTGGGAATCCCACCAAATATCCAACGGTGTAGACAGAGAGAAACATCCTTCTTGGATAACTAAGTAACAAAACTTCTTCGTATACTCATATTTCATATAGAAACTCAACTCTCCTTAAAACTTTCCATAACCATGGAAAACACTTTCTTCTGCTATGTGTTTTTATTATCAATTTTGTTCTTCCAATCATGGGCTTTGAACAATAATTTGGGCCCAGATATTGATGTTCTAACAACTGAGCTATTGGAATCAGCAAGAGAACCTGAGTTCTTCCAATGGATGAAAACAATTCGAAGAAGAATCCATGAGTATCCAGAATTAGCTTTTGAAGAGCACAATACTAGTCAACTCATTAGATCGGAACTTGACTCTCTTGGAATCGGGTATTTGTGGCCTGTGGCTAAAACTGGAGTCGTGGGTTCTATTGGGTCGGGTGAATACCCATGGTTTTCACTCAGAGCTGATATGGATGCTTTGCCTATGCAGGTCCGTTTGTATATGTTTCTGTTTGCAAAAGTTTATTATGCACCTGGTTGTACTTTAGTAATATAGTTATCGGCTCCTTCCATGTTGATAAGCTGACATGTGTTATTGGTCAAAGTCAACTTTATTTAACATGATTTAGAAATTAATGAGTTCCATTTTAATTCTATGTTAATTCTTGAATATCAATGTCAAATGCCATGTTGTGGCTGAAAAATAAAGTGGTTTTGTTTATTAACATCGTACAATTACAATGCAATGCAGTTTGTATCGCGCTTGTTTTCTATTTTTGTTTAAGTTATTTTGAAAATGCGCATAAAATTTTGTAGAATGATAGATTTTGTAATTCTAGGAAATTGTTTACAAACTTAGAGCCAGAGGGTGAGGGTTGAAATGAGCAATGTAGTCTATATCAATCCATTCTGACAGTAAGATGTGAATTTTCTGAAGGAATTAATATCTGTGTCATGGACCAATTGTTATAACTAGTTATGCTTAATTTTCTGAAGGAATTGGTAGAATGGGAGCATAAGAGCAAGAATGCTGGTAAGATGCATGCTTGTGGTCATGATGCTCATGTAACAATGCTTCTCGGTGCAGCTAAGTTGCTTCAACAGCGTAAACTCAGATTGAAGGTTAGAGATGTTCATTATACTATTATACTAACTAACTGGATACTGGTACTTAACAGTGTACATGTGCTTGTTAACATCCATTTTGAAGGGCACAGTGAAGCTAGTTTTCCAACCGGCAGAGGAAGGACAAGCTGGAGCATATCATATGCTAGAAGAGGGTGCTCTCGATAACATTCCTGCTATTTTCGGATTACATGTTTGGCCTTCGTTACCAACTGGTGCCATTGCTTCAAGACCTGGTCCAATGCTTGCTGCTGCTGGAAGATTTGCCGTTACAATTCATGGAAAAGGCGGACATGCTGCAATACCAGATAAGGCCATAGATCCCACACTTGCAACCTCTTTTGCAATTATTGCCCTTCAACAAATAGTAGCTAGAGAAACAAATCCTATTGACAGTAGAGTAAGTTTGCTCTCTGAATTTATTTGCGATAGCTTCTGATTGTTTCAGTTCATGGCTAGCCTAGTCTTAAACGTATTTATTTGCAAATACAGGTTGTTACAGTTGGCTACGTTCACGGAGGCCATGCAGAGAATGTAATTCCAGAGACTGTAACATTTGGAGGCACTTTTAGAAGCATGACTACAGAAGGCCAATCTTATCTTAAACAAAGAATTAAAGAGGTATTTAGTAGTGCTTCATCCTTATTCATCATGATTTGTTTTAGCAAATCCTTTTGAGCCAGGGAACATTGTTGTTTGTTAGTGCAGATCATAGAAGCCCAGGCAGCTGTTCATCGCTGTACGGCTGTTGTTGACTTCATGGAGGATAAATTGATACCATATCCAGCAACTGTAAACGATGAAGCAATGTACGAGCATGCGAAGAAAGTTGGGGAAAGTTTACTCGGAGAAGCCAATGTACTTGTAACTCCAATGACCATGGGTGCAGAGGACTTCAGCTTCTATTCGCAAACAATGGCAGCTGGTTTCTTCGCTATTGGGATGAAGAATGAAACTATCAAGTCAGATAGAATGTTGCACTCGCAGTATTTCTTTCTGGACGAGGAAGTGCTTTCCATAGGAGCAGCTCTTCATGCAGCTGTTGCTATCACTTACTTGGAAAACCACATCCTTTAGCTACATGGATTTACGCCAAAATGCCAATTTGTTGCAAAATCAAGATCTGTAGTAAGAAAAGATTCGTCGTGACAAAACTTTTAGCCAAAGAAAGGTTATCCCAGTATGTCTCAGCAGTGGTAAAGTGGCAATTTTTCAAATTTTCCTCTTATTTCTTATCATGATGACTTGTGGATCTTATATTAAGCATATTTCAAATTTTCCTCTTATTTATTTCTCACCACGATGGACTTGCACATCTTATATTAAGCATAACGAACAAACCACGAAAGCAATTAGTGTAGCATTGTATACGTGTTGTATTCAATTTCCACCAAAACTCACTTCTCACTCTGTCTTACAATATCTGTATACAACAAAATCTGTAAAACAAACATACTACTTTCAAGTGGATACATACATACATTTTAACCAGAGATGCATACGTACATACTATGCCATTTTACACACTTTCTTGAGTTTACATGGAAGTTATAGCTGATTTAGGCGACAGTAAGACTAAGACATGATGTTCATCTAAGCACAAGAAGATAAAAAAAGCAGCAAACATGATGTTCATCTAAGCACAAGAAGATAAAAAAAGCAGCAAAACCACCATAAGAGTAAACATTGTACATAAAACCCAACCACTAAATATTTGAAACAAGTTTTCTCTTCTCGAGGCTTCTATGGACTGATTGGTATCTCCAGCTATCACTCTTTGAGAAGAACTTTCCTCACACACTGGAGGCAGCTCTACATATTTTCTTCTAGTTCCATATCTTTCAAGGCTGAGCCTCCTGTTAGCAGTTCCTTGGATGTTATCCATGTTTGACATGGATGGTTCAGTCGATTTGTACGCCACAGAATTCTCAGCAACTTTTGGTAAAAGAAAATATTGGTATTCTGAATTGGCATCAAGGTTGACGATATCATCTTTCAATATGTCAGCAAAACAATCATCTTCTGCAGATTTACCGGTACCATCCTGGAAGACAATTAATTCTAAATTTTGGAAAGGACATTTACAAGTACTTCATGGTTAGAAGTATAATCAATTGGAAACTAAGGATAACTTCATTACCATCCTCAGTCCACGTGCTCCTGTTTCTTCTAAATTATGCAAGTCGCCACACACATTAGATGCAGCAGGAAGAGAACTACTCTCAGGTGATAAGCCTATATTACTCACTGAATCAGAGCTTGAATTGTTGTTTTTGCTGGTGAAGTCTTGCTTTTTCCGAAGGCGGCAAATAACGTACGAGTCCTGCAAGATTAAAACTTTATCAGTTTAAGCAAGTAATGTACAAATAAACCAAAACTATATCAACAGTAACCTTCTGAAACTCTGGCATAATAGCGAGCTATCTATGATAATATAACATCTATAGCCTAAAAGCACCGACTTCAAGTTACCAAAACAATGTTAAATAAAGTGGATGTCATGATCCTATATATAAATACACAATCCTAATTCCTAAACCATATTGATTGTAATATGAAATAATTGATATAAACAAAGCTGAAGCACCTGAGCTTTATCATCCTTGTTCTCTTTCATGCAATACTCATGCATTATCCAGTCTGTTCTCGACCCTTTTGGTGCTCGACCTAAGTGAAATACTAGAGTTCTTTTGGTACCTATAACATTCTTCTTAGACTTCACAACACGCTCTTTTCCTGTTGCTTTCCAGAAACCAACTTCAGTTGCCCTCTTTGCTTGCGACCCATTCGGATATTTTCTACCATTAGGTGAAAAGAAGAACCACTCATGGTCTGACTGAATAATGGCTTTCTCTGATGCAAAAAATGAGCAATAATTAGTTTCTCAAACTGTAAAGAAACCACAATCTAAATAAATTATTTCAAAAACACATAGCCTGCAAGTTCTTCATAATATCCCTATAAGAAAGATTTTGACAAAATCATGGAGGAATTTGATGAGGAAAAAATGATCAATAACTTAGGTGGTGTTTGTTTTTTCAGTTATAGTGCTTCTGATAGCTTATAAGCTATTAGAAAACCATAAATGATGTTTGTTTTTATGGGTAGTTATGGTCTTATAAGATAATCTAGTAGAAAATGGTCTAAAAGGTGGCGGTTACTATAAGCTATATTCTCAAGCTTATAGCTAGTAGCTTATAAGCTATCAGATAAAAAAACAAACAGCACCTTAATCCAAATTAAGACAAAATTTGCCCAAATGAAGTATGCAAATACTTCTAAAAAATAAAATTTTCTTAAGACAAAATTGCCCAAATGAAGTATGCAAATACTTCTAATAAATAAAACTTTCTTAGCCAAGAAGAAATGAAGAATGACTTACCAGGTAAATCCCAAGGCTCAAACTTACAAATATCAACCTCAGCAATGGCCTCCCCATTAATCTCCAATCCATTAATTTTACGCTTAAGGTAATGAGATATGAGTTCTTCATCTGTAGGTGAAAATCTAAAACCAGGAAACATAGATGAAATCTCCATCATGATACTTGGTGAATAACTATGATGAGGACTTGTCATGAAAAACACTTAACTAAAAGATTTAGATTTTGAAAACTTGAAAAGTAGAAAAGGAATAAACTGCTAAAAAAGTTTACATTTAACTTGAAAAAAAAGAACAGTTTTCTTCTTGGTTAAGAATGAAGATGAAACAACAGAGCAAGTAATACTTTGTTTTCATTTGGATTTTTCCTTAGCTTTACATTTGCAATGTTAATCCAAAATCTTATGTGTCATGTGTATGTCCAACGTGGTAATCACAAGAGTCTGTTATTTGTCTTTAAGAATGAGCCAAGTTGCTCACACAGGACAGAAATGATCGCAGATATCTATAAAACACACGTGTCAAGCCATCGCAATGACACATCCGCATAGGCGGTGGAGGCATGCAAGGTCCGTGAAATAGCCTGAAATAAGTTGTCTACCCTGAAAGTATCAATGGCAAGCCAGCCAATGTAATGATGCCATGTCAACTTTTGAGCTACACTGTGCTTAGTGCCAATTTGCTCAGGTGTCTTGTATGCCAAGAGCCTAGTAGTCCTGCAGCCCTGCTCTGCTCTTTCACGAGACATAAGAGAATTTGGAAACCATAGTATACTTTTGATTGTTCTGACAAACTCCTGTGGTCTGGAAAACAAAAAATCCACCACATTCCAAAAATGCAGACACTGCAACACATATAAACTGAGTTTATAATTGATGGAAGTTCTAAAAATGGTTCAACAGTGATTTTATTTTGCAATTTTACATATTTGAATATTTGATTTCAAGTTCAAGTCTAACACCTTATCCAAACCAGCAACTGAGTTCATCAATGTGATATACTGTGTTTTCGCCTGACCCAATTCATCACTCTTACACTAAGAGCAAGTGTCATCCTGTGCATCTCTAATGTGTCACCTATGTCAGTTAAATGCTGAATGCAGCAGACACCCGGTGAAGCAGCTTAACCAGATCGGCAGATCCTCTTATGTAAGTTAAGAATAAGACCATATACAGTGGCATCCAGCTCTCTATCTGCAATTGCAGTGATTTTCATTAAACGCATTTCCATATCACTTCCTAGTTCCTATATAAGATTCTAGGACAAATTAGGATCAATGGGTAAAAACTCTCGAGCCCAATATCATGCTCAAAGTCTTGAACTTCCTTTTGCGGAACCATGAGACAACAAAATAACAAATTTCCACAGGGTTTGAAAAAGATGACAAACATATTAATATATACAGCGTAGACAGCACACACCTTCAAATATTTTTTCTCCAAGCATCCACAGTAGTCTTGCTTTGAAGTCTGATTATCCAACCTGCAAAACCAACTATTTCAAAAGTGGCCGGAAGCATCTCATTTTTTTAAAAAAAGCCAACTAATATAAAGATGGTGAAATTACCCTTCTAGCTTCTGATAAATTAAATGGACTTACATGAGCCTATCTAATTATCAAACTTCTGAACACTAATAGAGGAGGAACCCGGCATCTTGTACACTTTCTATTGGTATCTCCTCAGTGTCATCGCAAAGAAAGCACAAAATTTACCACTCCTGAATACTCATTAAGTCAATATGACCCTCATGGAACCCACCAAAGTAATGTTCTTCCGATACTACCACTATCCTGGTCCAAGTTTTTCTGGATATGTTGCCTAGATGGCCAACATCTACAAAGAAAAGAATTCGTTGAGACTTCAGAGGTAACATCCACAAATATTTCACCATCAATATTAGTGCAGTCCAACTTGAGTGACAATACCGTAGCTAGATGGAATCAACATGTTAAAGTCTCCATCTTTGCATGTGTACATTTAACAACAAAGCGATTGAACTCCAAACTTGGTGCCCATCTCAGTATCTCACCAACAAGAGGTTTTTATTGATGTTTCTTTGAAGGATGAAACCAAGAAAACAGGCTCAAAACTAAATCCAACTGCAACGACGTAACTTTTGGATTCCACTCGCTCTCATCTGGCCCTTCACCTCCGAAACATTGGCCCATCTATCTGCAGCAGCAAAAGTGATTAATAACAACACATAATTACGAGCATGCTGCGGCTCAAGTTCAAAAAGCCAGCCTGCTACAATCTTGCCAAGCTCAATATTCCCATGTACTCTGCATGCACTAAGCAGTGCAACCCATGCACCTCCATGAGGTTCTACATGAATTGATTCAATGAGATCATATGCTTCTTCCAGTTGTCCAGCCCGACCAAGAAGATCAACCATACAGGAGTAGTGGTCCGGACAGTGGGAGAGGAAGTGATGGATTAATTATTTTTATCATAGTGAAATACCAGCATCTCTCTTCTACAAGGCTTGCATGACTACACGCTGTCACGACAATTATGAAGGCAACTTTATCACTTATCAGGTCTTAATCCTTCCTCTAGCATACGAGCAAATAATTGAACAGCCTCTTCACCATGGCCATGGATCGACAGACCCTGTATCATGGAACAATACGAGATCAAATCTCTTAGAGGCATTTTCTTAAACAAATTAGTAGCCCTGTCCATGTTCCCACATTTAGCATGCATGTTAACGAGAGCACATACAACATGAGCTCCATGAAGATCAATAGAATTCTGAGCCACGTAGGAGTCAACACATTCTGCAATTTGCGAACCACTAATTTGAGAACACGCTGACATCAAGTTCACCATGATGAACTCGGCTGGTCTAACATTCTCATCCAAATGAAGATCTGCAATGCTTCATTCGGGCATCCATTCTGCACATACCTAGACATCAATGCTGACCATGCAACAACATCCCTCTGGGGAGCTTGCTCAAATAAACATTTTGCCGACGCCATACCGCCAGCCTTTGCATACCCATCAATCAACAAAGTAAAAGAAACAAGATTTCTTTCTGCCATTTTATCGAAAAGCTTTCTAGCCTTCCTCAAATGACCAAATTTCACATATCCACCAATCATTGCATTCCATATTTCCATGTACCAATAACCCTATGCGACATTTCATCAAACAAATTCTGAGCTAACTCTAAATCACCAAAATTCAAATACCCAACAATCTTAGCTGTCCAAGATACCTCATTTCTCTCAAGCATACCATCAAACACCTTTCTAGCACATTCAATTTCTCTACATTTTCCATACAAATCAACCAAACACAAGTCCCAACATATAAATCCATCTCCATTCCACATTTCCACACTCGCAACTGACCCATGAAACATTTCCCCTTCTCTTATAGCCAACTCATTTCAATAAACCTTAGTATGTATGCTTATCAGGCATGATCTTGTTCTAAACCTCTTTGAATGATTTGCATGAATTTTTGTTCAAGATGTCGAAGGGTTTTGCATTGGCTGGAAAGAAGGGTTTTAACTTTTAATGCAGGGAGAAGTGGGACTGAGGGCCCACTATAGAAAGGGTATTTGCCGTAAATAAAAAGCAAAACACTTGTAAACTTGTGACCTTTGCGTTTAAAGCTATATCTCTGTTGCTGTCTTTACCAGTAACTACGACATCAATCAGTTCATCAGTTTTCTCAATTTCGATTGATTACTCTTTAACAAATTAAGGTATCAAATCCCTATATATCTTGTTTTCAATTTCAAATTCCAATTAAACAATTAGTTTTAATTTTCTAAATGATCTGTAAATTGTTTTTAGGTTAAATTTGATTGTGCTAACATCAGATGTTGCCTTGTTCTCCTTGGACACCGAAAGGGTTTGCGTTTACATTAGGCATCTTCATCACAGGAATTAGTCTCTTTGGTATTGGTGCACATCTTTCTTACGTCAACATTGCTCCTCAACAAGCTCGAACCAAAGCTCGTAACGATTTTGTTAGAGAACGCCTTAAGAAGAAATCTGGAAAATAACTACGAATTAAAGTGGACATTTCCAGTTATTCTAGGTAATCAATTTTTTTTCATTGTAATTTTGTTGCGGTTTTAATGAATTTTGAAACTTGTTTTGATATAAGAATGTTTGATTGTTTTGTTTATTGATAAAAATCGAATTTGTATTACTATTAGTTTGTTGTTGGATACTTGATGGTTATAGTGGTTGGAAATTCCGAATCATACTTAATAGAAATTCAACTGTTTGTGGTGTATGGCACTTTCACAATGTGGAAATTGTGAAATTGGTTAGTGTTGTATAAGACGTCCCATTAATTTTGAAACTAATGAGCATTATTAACTCCTATTTTTTTTAATGAATAAGGTCAATGGAAAATGAAAAAAAGACTAGGTTGAAGTTTTTGAACTGAAGTCAGGTGTTATGGAAAGAAGACTAACTGGCTAAAGCTTTAGTTAGGATGGCAGGGATTAACGAATACCTAAATTGCCATCTTCATCTATAGCCTTTACAGTTTGTAAGGACTATGACACCCTTACAAGTAGAGCTTGTCTTCGTGGGCAATCGTATTTTCAGATATCTGTAAAGAGCTATCGATTTGTACACATTAGTAGTGATCAGTCAAACCCTATCCTATCAATTGTAACATAAAACGGAAAATCATGTCCAAATAAAAAAGCCATCAAAATTACTGACTATTAGTTTGTTGTTGAATGGTTATAGTGGTTGGAAATTGGAATCATACTTAATAGAAGTTCAACTGTTTGTGCTGTATCGCATTTTCACAATTTTGAAGTTGTGAAATGGGTTAGTGTTGTATAAGACGTCCCATCGATTTAGAATTTAAAACTTATGAACATTATTAACTCCTTTTTTTTAATGAATAAGGTCAATGGAAAATGAAAGAAGACTAGGTTGAATTTTTTGAACTGAAATCGGGTGTTGTGGAAAATATTGGAAGTCGGGTGTTAGGATGTCAGGGACTAGTACCAATATAAATTGCCATCTTCGTCTATAGCCTTGAAACTTTGTAAGGACTATGACACCCTTACAAGTAGAGCTTGTCTGTGTGGGCAATTGTGTTTTGAGATATATGTAAAGAGCTATCGACTTGTACACATTAATAGTGATCAGTAAAACCCTATCCTATCAATTTTAATGTAAAACAGAAAATCTCATCCAAATTAAAGCCATCAAAAATATTATCTAATCTGTTTACATGCCCTGAAAATGTTAGGAACATGGAACTTTCTGCTCTTGTAGGCTTGTGTCATGCTTTAGCTGGGCTATGTCAATATGTCATAACTGTGGGAGCTTAACCACCCTTCAGACTTCAAAGAAGGTGGAGACACTTATGGATATAATTAGAATTTGCACCAGATATTTAGCTTTAATGAAAGATGAAATTTTGCATGGGAGATAAGAAGTACTTGGATAAAAAGTATAACTTATTGGCTGTCCCTCATTACAACTGGAAGAGATAACAACGCTAAAGCTGACCCTACAAGTGTTATTCAATATTAATGGTGTGAGAACCATAAAACATGAACACGTCCCCCCTCTCCACTAAACGCTTACAGACTGTTCAATGATGCTTCCTTTTATAAGACAGTTAGAACCGTTGTCATTAAGAGTTTTGATTCCATATCAAATACACATCCCCATGAAGATTATCCCTTGTCCATGGAAACTCAAGCACTATGCCATGGTGTTTGGTCACATTTGTGGTGTGAAATACTTGATGTGGCCATACCCTTTTATATTGATGCATTTATTATGTGTCAAAGACAAAATAACTTTGTGATTGACTATTTTAAACAACTCAATAAACGAACGACTGTCTGAGAATACAAGCTTACTGTATTGAAATAAATCGCATTGTTCATTTGTGATATGAGTCCATATCAATAGTGTGGGGGCTTCAGTGAGGATCTTAAAATCTCTTATAAGCAATGTCTTTAGGAAATTTAAAGGTTTAGGTGCATTCGGAATCATGCAGCACATATATGTTCTAGTAGGAGCAACAATATCATAACAGTCATCCTTGTTCATTTCTCAAAACTATGTTAAATTATCAAATCCTGTTATTAAATATGGAACAAGGTTAACACAATCATTCTTTTTTTTAACTTCCTGTGATTAACTTGTTATGATAAGCTATGGAACCAGAGTGAATGTTATGATTTTTTGCTTTAGCCATTAAGTAGCCATTGTTTACGTATCATATGGTTATTATAAGAAAACTATGGAATTTTGTTTTTGTAATGTAAATGTGTATGATGAACTTGATTCAGCAATTCCTGCTTTGGTTATACATTTAATTTGGTTGTTCTGATGTTAAGATTTCCTAAAATATTGTTGATCTGTGCATTGCTTTCAGTGAACTATACTTTGCAAATTGAAACCCTCTATATTTTGTGATTTACATGGTAAAAATCTTGTCTGGATGGCAGATGAGCTCTCAGCGTGGAGAGAGTAGCCAAATGAGGGCTAACTGGAGCCCAAAATGGCACAAGTTATTTGTTGATATATGTTTGAAACAAGTCAAGAAAGGTAATAAACCTAAAACACACCTGAACAAACAGGGTTGGAAGGAACTCTGTCAAGAGTTCAGTACTATAACTGGGTTAGCATATGATAAGAAGCAGCTAAAGAACCACTGGGACTATACTAGAGATGGTTGGAAGGCATGGCATAATTTGTTATTCAACATTGGCACAGCTTGGGATCCAGTTACTGAAAAAATAGACGTCAGTGATGATTTTTGGGACGACTATATCCGGGTAGCTTTTCTTTCCTTACTTAGATATTGTTTACTCTTTACTTGGTCGTCTTTTGGTTGTATATATTTGAATGTTATTTAATGATACCAAATGATTCGTGCAGAAAAATCCATCTGCTGCACGATTTCGTCATCAGAAACTTCCACATTGTCAAGAGTTGGACTACATCTATGGTGGAACCACTGTGATTGGTGAGTTAGAGTGGACACGTAGTTCGGATGTTGCAGAGAGCAGTGAGCAAGGACCAGTTCAGACACCAGTAGAGACTGGCCAAGATTATGTAACACCTGATGTGGCGCATGAATTGCAACAACAATCTTCCAATGATGTAGGCAATATGCCTCAAAGTACTCCTATACATATTAATACACCAACACCTCAAGGCGTGAAGCGAAAAAGGGTTTCTGATGTTAGGGAGATTGAGAACATGCTCGGAAAGTTGGTTGACAGTGTGGAGTCAAAATCAAGAACCTCTTGTACCCTGGACACTAAAGAGGTAAATAAAGAGTACACCATTAAGGATTGTGTTGGCCTTCTTAACCAAATGCCAGATGTGCCAATAGGTAGTGAATTCTATCTTGATGCATTGGAAGTCTTCAAGAAGAAATCAAACCGTGAATTTTTTGTTACAATACCATCAGAGGCTAGATTTGGTTGGTTGCAGCGACAGACTCGAACCTGAAGAGGTGATCCTGCTTCCTGGGGCCATGTTGATTATGTTTTATTAAATAGAAATTTGTAATTTGTAAAAAAAAAA
>JABWDY010036579.1:20919-38660 GCA_013358455.1 Thalictrum thalictroides | reverse complement strand
AAAAAATGGCATCGCACTACTTGTCTCAAACAAGTAATGCCTACGTACCTCAAACAAGGATATATATATAAAACGAAGTATAGGGGATAAGACGCCTCGTAGTTCGGTTAGAGGGTCCACTTGGCAAACAAGTACTAATAAACCCACTAAACCAAGTTCTCTTGAACTAGAAAGGAGATGGAGCATATAGATGTTCTCTCATGCAAGACTTAGGAGCAGGTTTAACATATCTAGTCATGGCAATATGAAGACTCTCATTAATTAAGTCACATAGAAACTCATCAGTGATACCTGAGACATCCAAGCTAGATGGATGCAAACGTCTCCTGGAAGAGAAAGAATGATTCTTGAATGGCTGGTTTCTTGAGATTGAATCTTTAAGTCTCAACTCTGCTTTCAAAAAATCAATCATTTCTTTGAGCCTTGATAGTTCACTAGTGAGCACATCAGTCATAAGATATGCTTCTTCTCGATCATCTCGGACTCTAGCAAGTTCTTCCTAAAGATCCTTATGCTTGACCTTTAGCTGACTTAGTTGTTCAGTCAAGTCATAACATTCTCAGTACACATCTTCATTTGCCTTTTCATGGTAGTAGTCACTCTCCACTTTACTTGATTCAGCAAAGTAGTCATTCTCTGAGACTTTAGACTCTACTTCCTATCCTGGCTGACCACAGTAATAACAACTTTTGACTTTATGGTGTAGGATCATGTCATGTCCTGCTACAGAAGTTTGTGTCTCTTTAGAAGCCATGTATCCTAATCCGGTCTTATCATGAATACTCCTTGACACCTTCAAGAAATGATCTAGATTAAGTGTCTCAGGATTGGAAGTAGACTTCCCAGTAAATATCTTCATTCTCTTCAGCTCCTGAGATAGAATTTCCTTCTCATCAAAGATAGATTGTAAGGATGACTTAAGATCTTTGACTTGATCTTGAAGTCCATCTTTCTCGACTAGGAGCAACTGACACTTGTCATTTAAGTCTCTGATTTTAGCCTTGTTGTTTTCTAGTCTCTTGGTGGCCTTCTTGTATTCTTCATATAAATCATTGTAGGCCGACTATAAATCATCATCTTCAGAATCACTATTTTCACTATCTTGACCTGAGGTCTCACATTCAGGCTTATAACTAGATATCACCATTAAAGCTCTCTTTGAGGTGGACGCCTCATCATCTGAAGAATGAAAGTCACTCTCAGTATCTGTATCTGAACCTGCAGTAGCTTCCATTGCCTTTTGTCGAGAGGTGTTACTGTGACACACTATAGATATGTGACAAGTTCCTCCACAAGTATAACATTTCTTCTCATAAGCCCTTGCCATTTCTTCCTTTCAAACTTTGATGAGTTCTTGTCATTTGAGTTGAATGAAGTAGATTGATTTCTCAGGAAGTTTTTGCTTTTCCGGTACATCCTTCCCATTCTCTTAAGCATCGACACAAGATATTCATCATGGTCTCCAAGAACGAAAGATTTAAATGCTATGGACTTCTCAGGATTAGATTTGTCATCTTTAGAAGTTCTAGGAGCAATCTTCATCTCAAATGTCTGAATAGAGCCAACCAGTTCTTTCAAGTCGAGCTTCCCAACATCTTTTGATTCTTCAATAGCTATGACTTTGGGGTCGAACTTGATTGGGAGAGAACAAAGAATCTTCCTGACTATCACAGAATCATCAACCTACTGGCCTAAACCCCACATGGAGTTTGTGCAGTCCTGTAGTCTGAGCCAGATATCCCCAAACTTCTTAGAGTCCTCCATTTTCATTTTTTCAAACTCACTAGTCAGCATCTACAGCTTGGAGTCCTTAACTTGGGTGGTTCCTTCATGTGAAAGTTCTAGAATATCCCAAGCTTCCTTTGCAGTCTCATATGTCATGATGGACTTAAACTCCTCAGGTGATATGCCGCATTTAATAGCATTTAAAGCTTTGACATTTGCATAACATTTGGCTTTATCAGTGGCTGACCATGTATCTATAGGAGCAACTGTAGTGATTGGTTCGCCATTTACAACTGAGATGAAGGTTGGTTCTGCAAAAACATTCTCTACAACATCCCAACATAAAGGATCAAGTGACTTTAAAAACATTTTCATTTTAGCCTTCCAGAAAGTATAGTTTTTACCATAAAAAAGAGGTGGTGTGTTCACGGCACTCCCCTCGATCATGGACATCATTTTGTGGATCTTTTTCTCAGGTATTTAAACCTTAAATGAGCTACTCAGCTTTGATACTAATTGATATTTCTACACAATGGTGTCCAAACACTAAAAGGGGGTGAATAGTCATTTTTTCAAAAACTACTTAACAAAAACCACCCCACAGATAAAAACAAATACAAACAGATATGCTCAGGATATACTAAGTGCGGAATAAAGAGATCAATCCTAAGCAAATCTAACACTAGAAGTAAAACCAACATACAAAAAACATGAAGATGAAAGCAAAGGAGTTAGTTCTAAATCTCTACCCTTATCAACAAGTCAATCTCCTAGTCCTTGGATACTTGTTCAACTAGATCAAAAAGATAAAAACCCTCTTAATCAATGAGCTAAGTAATCCAATACTAGTTCTAGGTATGTTGTGGAGTATAAGGGGGTGAGTAGCGAAAGAGGCACTCTCACCCTTTCCTCTACCACAATACAAACCAACTAAGAGATTGGTTGGATGGGTTGTAGAGATTTCAAACAAACAAAAAACATAAGCATATTAAGAAACTTAAGTAAAAGGAAGCTAACCACAAGACAAGATTATAGTGGTTCAACCAATGAAGCCTACGTCCACTCTTCAAGTACTTCCTTGTATTAAGAATCCCAAAGCAAAAGTGAACCTCCTTTAGCTGTACACCACTCCCATTAGTGTTGGATTACAACTTGAAAGAAATGAAGACAAGTCCTTTAGCCTTCAACCAAGAATCCTCCTCTTGGATTTGTAGTAGGGTGTAATCCCAATTACCCTAACCTAAATCCACGGATCTAGGGTTTTACCATTCTTGTTGAAGAATAAAGAATTGGGGTTTTCTCTCTCTTACAATAACCTCTCAAAGGTGGATTGGGAAAGGAAATGAAGCTCTCATGATTTTATAAATTACCCACAATAAACTCTCACTCAACTCACAATAAATGGATCTTAGTTAGCTTGAGTGGAGGAAGAAGATGGAAGAATTTCTTTCTAAAGCTCTCTCTCTACAAGTTAGGGTTTGCCTTTTGATGCCTTTGAAGAAATTGGCCAAATCTTTGAGTTTGTCAACTCAATGTGTTGCTTTTATACTTAAAACCCAAATAAATCTGTTGGTCAAAGTCAATCGACCAACCTAGGGTTTTGTTGGAGAAAACTGGAAAAGTCAGATCTAAACCAGGGCCAAAAACCATGAATTCCCATCAGTCAATCGACTGACAACCAATATCATCATTTAGACCCATAAGGTCAGTCGACTGAAGTTAAAGGTACATCTGGGAATAGAAGGTCAGTTGACTGACCTATTAAAGTCAACTTTCCCTTCTTGGTCAGTCGACTGATGTATAAGAATGTACTGTCCTGTCTCAGTTGTCGTCGATCGCGTCCAATCTCGATGTCTTCAGCTCCAAAGCTTCACGGACACTTTTACAGCAAGACTTAGACCTAATACAATGACTCATAACTTACATAGCATGTGAAATGACTGTATTACCATTGTTTGTCACAATTCACAAGATATAACATTTACAAAACTCGTATGGGGCGATCGAAGCTGGAAGAATTTCGAAAAAAATTTATGAATCTTGACTGAATTTCGAATGAAATAGGTATAGAAGGGAGAGAGAGAGAGAGAGAGGGTTTTTGTTGTATAGTGTGTTCTTTGACTTAGAGAAGTGAGGTTTATATTTTAGTTTCTTTGGGGGAGGTGAAGGGTTTATAACTTAAGTTATTTTAATAACTTTTGTTTAATTCACTAACTCTTCATTTTCCACCATAAACACATATTCATGAATCAACTCAAGTGACTTTACACTTCAACTTCCTATATTGTGCTCCCAAGTTCTCTAACTCATTAAATTAACGTGGTTCCAATTAATCTAATACCATTTTCATTTTTATGTGCAAGTTTGACCATTAAGTGTTAAAATGGTTTATGTATGTGAAAATTGATCCATTAATTAACTAATTTCGAATTTTCAAAGACAATGAGTAGCAATAGATTATTATTATATATTTTTTTTATGAAAGTTTACTGTAAAGTTATTTCTAAGTTAGATTTTCTAGGTTGCCTCCTAGTAGCACTTTGTTTAATGTCTTTAGCTAGACCTAATGCATGTCACCCCCAAACAAAACTTATGTGTATTTTCATGTTGTTTAGGAAATCTTTAATCTTCTAATTACACAAGCATTGACAATTCCACCATTTCCTCCTCCCTAATTGGTAATTTTGAATACGGCTTTAACCGGTGACCATTGACCTTAAAAATTCTACCATCTTTTAGATTTTCTAATTCTATTGCACCACATTGTAAGATATTTGTCACTACAAAAGGTCCGGCCCACCTACTATTAAGCTTACTCGTGTGTAAATGTAACCAACTTCTACATAATAAAACTTTTTGACCTATTTAAAATTTTTACGTAAAATTTTTGAATCATTAATTATTTTAGTTTATACTTTCTAATCTTTTGCAAGATCACAAGCATCACTACGAATTTCATCCAATTCATTAAGTGTTAATTTTCAAGATTCACCGGCTTCTTCTAAATTAAAATTTTGATTTTTGATTGCCTAATAAGCTTTATGTTCCAATTCTACGGGTAAGTGACATGGCTTGCCAAAGGCTGTTATTCCTGACACAATGGTGCCCAAGCACTAGAGGGGGGGTGAATAGTCTATTTAAAAACTTACTAACAAAGATCACCCCAAACTGGTAATAAGAACAAGAAAGCAAACCAAAGAACACAAGATGTATAGTGGTTCGGCACAAGATTGCCTACGTCCACTCTTCAAGTCGCCCCTTGCTATTGAGATAAATCCAAAGCTTTGGTGCACCTCCAACAACTCTACACTACTCCCATTAGTGTTGATTTAATCTAATTTAAAAGTTGTAGAGATTTTCTCCAAAAATCTCTAACCTAAAATCCACTAGGGTTTGAAGAAGCTAGTCCCAAGCTGCTCACCTTGAACTCTTTCTCAAGGGTTTTAACTCTCTTGTCATCAACAAGAAGAAATCACATCAAAGGTCATACTTTTGGTAGAGGGGTTTTTCTCTCTTGAAGATCTCACTAAATGAGAAGATAGAGAAAGAAGATTGACGCTCTCTATGGGTTTATACAACACCCATTAACACATTCACTCACTCTAAAAAAGATAGAAAGAATTAGGTTGAGTGAATGGAAGGAAGATGATTGATTTCTCTCTTGAAAGCATTTCTCACAATGCTATGGTTTCTCTCTTGAAAGCTCTTGAAGAAATAAGCAAAATCCTTGTGAAATCCATCCTGATATGTTGCAGCTTTTATAGTCAAAACCCTAAAAGATCCGTTGGTCAAAGTCAAAACCGGAGGAATCAGGACCGAACCGGAGTAGAAAACTAAGAATTCCCGTCAGTGAATCGACTGACTGTATAATTACTAAAGTTGCCACTGTGGATCAGTCGACTGACTTGTAAAACCATGTCATCCCTCAAAGGGTCAATCGACTGACTTGTAAATGTAAAATGACTTTTTGTTCTTCAGTCGACTCCCTTGAGATCCAGCTGCCTGCTTAACCTGCCAGCTTGACCTGCCTCTTGACTCGGTTTTTGCACGGTTGTGATCGGTTGTCCCCGATCGTGTCCATTCTTGATGTTTTCAGCTCCGAAGCCTTCCGGACACTTGTACACCAAGAACTGAACCTTGTACTAGGACTCATAACTTTACATTATATGTGAAATGTCTGTTTTACCCTTGTTTGTCACAATTCACAATATATAACATTTACAAAGACAAGTCTATATGGGGACATGCCAATGGGAGTTTTTAAAGTTGTTCAGTAAACCCATGGAGATTTTAAAATACGGTGATTCCAATCACTTCTATCGGGGTTTACCTTTTTTTTCAAACTACGTTTAATTTCTCTATTAGATACCTCAACTTGACTTGAAGTTTGTGGATGATAAGGTGTGTCTATTCTATGTGTGACACCATATTTTGTACAAAGCGCTTCAAAAGATTTGTTACAAAAATGTGATCCTGGGTCACTTATAATGGCTTTAGGTACCTCAACCTAGAAAAAATGTTTTCTCTCAAATATCTTGTTACTACCTTTTTATTATTTTTCTTAGATGGGATAGCTTCAATGCATTTAGAACATAATCTACCATGACTAGAATGTATAGGAAACAGGTTGGAAGAAGGGAATGGACCCATGAAATCAATACCCCAAACTTCGAAAATATCGACTACCAAAATGTATTTTATTTGCATGTCATTTATTTTAGAAATTTTTCCAAATTGTTGACACCAGTGGCAATTTTGGCAATAAATATTAGCATCACGATGTAGAGTTGGCCAATAAACTAAACTTTAGAGGACTTTAGCTGCGGTTTTATTCGCACTAAAGTGTCCACCACAAGCTTGGTCATGACAAAATATCTATTTGTTCCCAATTTGGTATACATCTTCGTTTTATTTGGTCGGGGCAATACTTGAATAAATATGGTTCATCCCAAAAATAGTATTTATCTTAGACCTAAATTTTTTTTTTCGTCCTTACTCTAATGGTGTGGTATATACTTGGTGACGAGTTAATTAACTTTATCCCTGTACCATGGAGTTTCTAAGATAGCTAAAATATCTTCATCCGAAAAAGTATCACTAATTTCACATTTTTTTCTCATTTTCTAAATTTAACCTAGAAAGATGGTCGACCACAACATTTTCATATCCTTTTTCATCTTTTAGTTCTAAAGAGAACTCTTGGAGAAATAAAACCCATCTTATTAATCATCTTATTGCTTAGTTTCCTTTTTCGATAAAATATGTTTAGGAGCAGCATGTTCAGTGAAGATAGTTGTTTGGGAACCTTTCAAGTATGGTCTAAATTTTTCCAAGTAAAAAACAACGGCTAACATTTATTTCTCGGTTGTTGTATAATTACGTTGAGCTTTATTCAATGTTTTGCTAGCATAATAAGTTACACTAGGTATGTTTATTTTCCTTTGCCCTAAAACTGCACCAACGGCATTGTCCGATGCATCACACATTAATTCAAACGGAAGGGACCAATCTAGAGGTTGGATTATGGGAAAGGAGGTCAATGAAGTTTTTAATTGTTCAAAAGAAAACACCCATTCTTCATTAAATTCAAAAGATGTATCTTTCATTAAGAGTTTAGTGAGTAGGCGTGCTATTTTAGAAAAATCCTTCATAAACCTACGGTAAAAACCTGTATGACCTAGAAACGCTCTAATGTCTCTAATATTTTTAAGAATGGGAAGAGACGAGATAACGGAAAGTTTAGCTTCGTCTACTTCTATTCCTTTTGGAGGGATGACATGTCCAAGGACTATTCCCTTAGTTACCATGAAATGACATTTTTCCCAATTCAACACTAAGTTCTTCTCTTCACATCGAATGAAAACCTTCTCAAGATTAGAAAGACATTGGTCAAATGACTCTCCATAGATGGAGAAGTCATCCATAATTACTTCCATAAATCTTTCAACGATGTCACTAAAGAAGTGTAACATACACCTTTGAAAAGTTGCAGGAACATTACATAATCCAAAGGCATTCTCTTATAGGCAAATGTACCAAAAAAACAAGTGAAGGATGTCTTTTTCTTAATCTTCGGGAGCAATATGAATTTGATTATAATCCAAATGACCATCTAAGAAACAATAGTAGGAATGTCCGGCTAACCTTTCTAATAATTGATCCATAAAGGGTAAAGAAAAATGATCTTTCCTTGTGACAAGATTGAGACGCCTATAGTCGATACACACTCTCCATTTAGTAGGTGCTGTTATTGTTATTTATTTATCCTTTTCATTTTTTAAGACAGTGAAACCAGCTATTTTAGATACCACATGTATTGGACTAATCCATTTACTATCAGAGATATGATAGATTATTCTCGCATCTAGTAACTTAAGAATTTCACTCCTTAACACATCTTGCATTATAGGAGTTAGACGTCTTTTAGGTTCATGTGAAGTTTTATCAATATCTTCTAAGTATATGTGATGTGAACAAACCTCGGGGTCAATCCCTTTTATATCATCTAGGGACCACCCAATTGCCAAACGTTGTTTTAATAACATTGTTTAAATTTTTCTTACTCGGGTGTTAGGCTAGATGATATTATAATAGAATATTTACCATTTTCATCTAAATGTGCATATTTAAGTTCCTAAGGTAAGGGTTTAAGTATTAGACTTGGTGGTGTTGGAATTAATATTTCACAGGTTCGGTTTAAACTTCACATATTTCAAGAGAATTATTAATTTCTTCATTTTTGATATAAGAAATATTTTCAATATTATTTATTAACATGAATTAATTCAGAATATTTCATGAATTCTTTAATTTCTTCCTCATTGATATTTTCTAAAAGGCGTATCTTGTATATTACAAACATCTTTGGCTTGAGATGTAACTTTCGAAGATCATTTTATTTTATTGTGCGCTGCAGAACTTCTTGAAGGACGTCGACCCGGGAGATGTCTTCAAACTTGATTGGCCGGAGGAAAAAAAAGATGAGATATATGATGACGAAAATAATGGTGGGATGCATGGAAATGGGCAACAAAGCCCAAGTCATAATATGAATGTAAACACAAATTGGACAAATTGGCGGGAGCAATTGTGTGAACAAATGTGGGACAAATATTGGGCATTCCAATATGAATCGGACCTTGGGATGGGCAATGATTGTAAATGTTATATCCTGTGAATTATGACAAACAAGGGCAAAATAGTCATTTCACATGTAATATATGTAATGAGTCCTTGTATTAGGTCTAAGTCATGTTGTAAGAGTATCCGTAAAGCATCGGAGCAGAAGACATCAAGACTGGACGCGCTCGACAACAGCCGGGATCGATGAAACAAGGCAGTACAATGTTCTTAATCATTCAAGTGACTAAGGAGGATTGTTTTACCTTAAATAGTCAGTCGACTGACCTTATAGAGCATCCCTTGACCTACCAAGTCAGTCTACTGACCTTATGGTGGATTTAGAGGACTTTGGTCTTCAGTCGACTGACTGACAGGTTGAAATGCAAAATGGGCCTGATTTGTTTCTGATTCTTCCAGGCTTTTTCTCAAAAGTTGCTAGTTGATCAAAATACTTGGACCAACGGATCTATTGACCCATAGGGGTATATAAGCAACACTTCAAACGAAACAACACAAGGGACTTGGTTAATTTTTCATAGACATTCAAGATGCAAGAACCACTCTAGCTTGTAAGAGAGAGCATATTGTGAGAAATCCTCCCATCTTCTTTCCTTCACTCAAGCTAATCAATTCAAACCTATTGAGAGTTGAGTGAGTGGTATTTGTGGGTGTTTTTATAAACCCATTGTGAGCAACTTCTTTGATTTCTCATTTGTCCTATCAAGAGGATTGTAGACAGAAAAACCCCATCTTTGTTCTTGGAATAATTTGGTAAAACCCTAGATTTGAGAATCTAGGTTAGGGTGATTGAGATTAAACCCTACAACAAAACCCAAGTGGTGGATACTAGGTTAGGGGATAAGGGACTTGCTCATACTTCATTCAAGTTATAGATCCAACATCAAAGGAAGTGGTGTAGAGCTTGAGGAAGCAAACTTAGGTCTTTGGATTATCTTAATACCAAGATGTAACATGATGAGTGGATGTAGCACCTTTGTCGAACCACTATAATCTTGGTGTTGTGGTTTGCTTCTTTGTCTTTGAGTTTCTTATTTATGTTTTTGTTGTTAATTAGCTTAACATCTCTACAAACAGTCCTAACAATCTACTAGTAGGTTTGTATTGTTGGTAGCGGACAGGGTGAGAGTGCCTCATTCTCTACTCACCCCCTCACACTCCACAACAAGCCTAGAACTAGGATTGGGTTTCTTAGTTCAAGGGTTTAAGAGAGATTCATCTTTCTTAACATAAGTTCAACAAGGATCCAAGGACTAGTGGATTGCTTGAGTGTTGATTGTAGAGATTAGAATTATATTACTTTGTCTTCTTCATCATGATATATGTTTGTTTGATGTGCATCTTGTAGTTGGTTTGGTTTGGATAGTTGTTTAATTCCGCATTTGTTTTATCCTTATCTTATCTGTTTTTGTCAATTTTATCTGTTAGGTGAATCTTTGAACAAATAGTTTTTGAAAAGGACTATTCACCCTCGCCCCTTTTAGTAGTTAGACACCATTGTGCAGATTTATCAATTGGTATCAGAGCCAAGTTACTCATTTAAGGTTTAAACACCTGAGAAAAAGATCTGTATGATGATGTCCACGACCGAAGGGAGCGCCGTGAACAAACTGCCTCTATTCGACGGAAATAACTATACGTTCTGGGAGTCGAGGATGAGCATTTTCCTTAAGTCTCTGGATCCTAAGTGTTGGTATGTAGTAGAGAATGGCTACTTTGAACCCACCATCACCTCCACAGTAGGTGGTGTTACAAAGACCTATATTTCTCCCATAGACACATGGTCTCTGGCAGAAAAGGACCTTGAGCATGCAAATGCTCGAGCCTTGAATTCTATAAATTGTGGAATTTCTCCTGAGGAGTTCAAATCAATCATAACCTGTGAAACCGCCAAAGCGGCTTGGGATATTCTGGAGCTTTCTCATGAGGGCACTTCACAAGTGAAAGACTCTAAGCTCTAAATGCTAACAAGCCAGTTTAAGCGCATGAAAATGGAGAGTAATGAGACTTTTGGAGATTTATGGTTGAGACTTCAAGACTGCACAAATTCTATGTGGGGCCTTGCTCAAGAAGTCAATGATTTCGTGATCGTCCGTAAAATCCTTCGCTCTCTTCCTGATAAATTTGATCCTAAAGTAACAACCATAGATGAAGTAAATGATGTGGGTAAACTTGACCTAAAGGAGCTCGTTGGTTCCATACAGACTTTTGAGCTCAAGATAGTTCCTCGAGCTTCTAAGTCCGACAACTCTAAACCTGAAAAATCTATAGCTTTTAAATCTTCTATTCCTGATGACTTTGATGATGATCTTGCTTTGATGGTTAAAAGAATGGGTAAGATGTACAGGAAAGGCAAAAGCTTCATGAGGAATCACTCTATATCATTCACCTCAAATGACAAGAACTCATCAAAGTTTGACATAAAGAAAGGACAAGGGTCTGACAAGAAATGTTATACATGTGGAGGAACTGGACATATATCCACAGTGTGTACCAGTAACACCTCTAGACCCAAGGCCATGAAACCTACATCAGGTTCAGATACAGATTCAGATAGTGACTTTGACTCTTCAGATGATGAGAAATCCATCTCCAATTCTCAGCCTGAGTGTGAGACCACAGGTCGAGACATTGAAGACAATGATTCTGATTGTGATTCTAAAGATGAAGATCTCTAATAGGCCTACAATGAATTATATGAAGAATACAGGAAGGCGGCCAAGAGACTGGAAATTAATAGGGCTAAAATCAGAGATTTGAATGACAAGTATCAAGTACTCCAAGCCTAAAAAGATGGACTTCAAGATCAAGTCACAGATCTCAAGTCATCCTTACAATCTATCTCTGATCAGAAGAAGATTATGTCTCAAGAGCTGAAGAAAATGAAGATATCTATTGGGAAGTTGATCTGACGGCAATTGTGCTGCTAATCACCGTCAAATCAGCAGTGCTACTAAACCAAGTTGCAGAAACAGGTTAATACAATCGGCACTGCTTAAATAATTTCCCTTTATGATTCTAACAACTAAACTAATCCTAAAACTAGTGTAGAGGCAAGTATCGGGGTATCGAATCCACTCACCCAACAATTGGGTACTTAGCTACAAATAGGAAACAACGATGAAGGATGATGTCGTTTATGAAGGGATTGATGAATTGTAGGAGTTTGATTGTTTGAGAGTAATTATGACTAAAATAATGCAAGTGCAAGCAAGATAAAATATAGGTTGTGAATATGGAAAGAAAAGCGGGGTATTACTTCGTTTCATAGGCAAGTGTCCAAATTAACTACAAATGCTTGTTTCCCATGCATCCAACTATAACTCATAGACAAAGCAATAATTGGTAGTGAGTTCCCTTGCTCTCGACCCAGGAACTCGACCTCAAGAAGTATTCAAGACCCAGTACCTCTCATCTCGATGCTGTCATGCAAGTAGTGAATTACAACTCTTTATACTATTTGTTAACTATCTTCTCTCTCTCGATGCCAAGATATGCTAACGGGCGTATGAGGCTCGAAAGTCTCTACAAATGCAAAAAGATCTCTCTTTTATTTATTATGAAGAACAAAGAGCAAAAACTATTCTACATGATCAATCATAAAATAATTAATTTTCTAGTATGGCAAACATGGAACATTTATAGTAAATTCTTCTACTTAACTAATCCACTTGTAAAACCCCATGAATCGATTAGCTCATGATGATTGTGGTGATGATGATAATGGTTGTAAAATTAAAAGACATAATTAAAAGACAATAATATAAAGATGAAAGATTAAATTACATGAAAAGTAAAGATACGATAGAAAAGTATAGAACTTGAACTTGAAAAGTAAATAGACTTGTATTATAATCAAAGGAACTTCTTCTTCAACATAAAATAATGTAAAACCCTAATGATACTTCAATTTAAGATCAAAGCATAATAAATTTCGTGGCTCTCTCTCCTTATATAGGGAGGAGTCCTTCTAACCCTAGAACTCCTTGAAAATTGCTAGAAAAGAGTTTGTAATTTATTAAATAACTTGTAGGAAATTTCTGGATCTGAAATTTGGTGGAGATCTTAGTCAAACAAGGTGGAAGACTCAGTCAAAATCTGAGCTCCAAATTCCTTCTAGAAACACGACTTCCAAGAAGCCCAAGAGGCCCAAAAACAATCAGTAGAAACTGGGTCTGACAGGTTTTGACGAGTCTTTTTGTCCTTATTCTATCTCTGTCTGCTGCAATCATTCTTGACAGTCTTGAAGTAGGAAGTGAGAGCTTTCCAATGCCTATTTGTGCTTCAAAACCGAGCTCTCTAACTCTTTCGTTTAATTGCGTCAAATTGGCTACTTGAAACTGCATTTTTGCCGCATTTTGCTTCCTTTTAGCTTTTTCGGGCGAAATGCACCTACAAACACGTAATTCTAACAATACCAAGTATATCATATCACTTTATATCATAACTTGAGACAAATATACATGAGTTGAGGGGATATATTTACACTTTTGAGTGCTTATCAGAAGTCAACTTCAAACCATGAGACACTGAATCTAGACCATCTCTTGATGGTGTCGAGGAGTATTCATGATAAGACCGGATTAGGATACAAGGCTGCTAAAGAGGCATAAACATTTGTAGCAGGACAAGGCATGATTAGCAACATAGAGTCAAGAGTTATTGCTACTGTGGTCCGCCTGGACACATTCAGAGATTCTGCAGAAAGAAACAAGCTCACAAGAAGATTAACAAAGAGACTGACTTAAGAAGAACAGTGGCTTCACTTGAGGCCAAGAAGAAAAACCTTGAACATTTAGTCAGCAAATCTTCTGCAGGGAAAATCACTAAAGTATGGCGACCAAAGAAGTTTAGCATCTCTTTTAGCTTAGCTAACACTCTTGTTGAGCCTCTTGAGAGTCTTGACACTCCACTCAACACTAATAACAGAGACACCACTACTTGCCTAGCATTTATGGCTAGAATTTCACATAAAGGAAAGAAAGTAGAGTCGAAAAGCTCAGAGAACGACTACTATGGTGAAACAAGTGAAGTGGAGAGTGACTACTATCATGAGAAGACCAATGATGTCGTATACTGGGAATGCTATGACTTGACTAAACAGCTAAGTAACTAAGGGTCAAGCACAAGGATCTTCTGGAAGAACTTGCTGGAGTCGAGGATGATCGAGAAGAAACATATCTTATGACTGAAGTGCCCACTGATGAACTAGAACGGTTTAAATAAGTTAATGATCGCTTGAAAGTTAAGCTAAGACATAAAGATTCTATCTCAGGAAGTCAGCCATCTAAGTATCATTATCTCACTTCCAAGAGACGTGTACATCCATCTAGCTTGGATGTCTCATGTTTCGTAGATGAATTTCTATATAACATGATCGATGAGTGCCTTCATATTGCCATGACTAGAAATGCTAGACCACCATCTCCTTTCTAGATCATGAGAACTTCCTTAGGGTTCACTAATACTTGTGTACCAAGTGGACCCATTAACCAAACAATGAGGCGTCTGATCCCCTGTACCCCTTTGTATATCCTTATTTGGGGTACGTAGGCAGGTACTTGTTTGAGACAAGTAATGCGATGCCTTTATATAAGTTGTACTTGTCTGTATTTCTTATATATGTGCTTTCAGTGTTTCACGTTTTATCTTAAGTGTTTCAAGTAATAGGAAACACATGAGCTTAAGGTGAATCCAATCTTATGCCTAGTCTCACCATGATATGAAAAGGTTACCCGTATGTGTTGGTATCGCATTCTTATCATGTCCTTGGTTTAAGTTGTTTTTTTCTCGTGTGTTGAATACCTTAATCTATGATTTCAATAGCATGATAAGTGTGAGTGAACATCAAGGGAAGTGGGGATGTAACGATTTTTTGTTATTACCGTCAAATCCAGCAGTGCTAGTACACCAAGTTGCAGAAACAGGCTAATTCTACCGGCACTACTTAAATAATTCCTTTAATAATTCTAACAACCAAACTAATCCTAAAACTAGTATAGAGGCAAGTATCGGGGTATCAAATCAACTCACCCAAGAATTGGGTACTTAGCTACAAACAGGAAACAACGATGATAAAGGAAGATGTCGTTTATGAAGGGATTTATGAATTGTAGGAGTTTGATTGATTGAAAGTAATTATAACTAAGATAACGTAAACGCAAATAAAGTAAAACAATATAAAATAACGGTTGTGAATATGGAAAGAAAAGCAGGGTATTACTTTGTTTCATAGGCAAATATCTAAATCAACTACTCATGTTTGTTTCCCATGCATACAACTAGAATTCATAGACAAAGCAATATTTGGTAGTGAGTTCCCTTGCTCTCGACCCAGGCACTCGACCTCAAGAAGTATTCAAGACCTAGTACCTCTCATCTCGATGCCTTTATGCAAGTAGTGAATTACAACTCTTTATACTATTTGTTGACTATCTTCTCTTTTTTCGATACAAAAATATGTTAACGGCGTATGAGGCTCGAAAGTCTCTACACATACAAAAAGATATCTCTTTTATTTATTATGAACAACAAAGAGCAAAAACTATTCAACGTGATCAATCATAAAATAATTACCTTTTTAGCATGGAAAACGTACAACACTTGTAGTAAATTATTCTACTTACCTAATCCACTTGTAAAAACCCATGAATCGATTAGCTCATGATGATTGTGGTGATGATGATAATGGTTGTAGATGTAGAAGACATAATTAAAAGACAAGAATTTAAAGACGGAAGATTAAATTGCATGAAAAGTAAAGATACGATTGAAAAGTAAAGAACTTGAACTTGAAAAGTAAATAAACTTGTATTATATATAATCAATGGAACTTCTTCTTCAACATGAAATAAAGTGAAACCTAATATGATACTTCTTCTTCTTCTTCAATAGAACTTGAAAAGTAAATAAACTATTTGTTTTCAAGTCTCTCAATGATTTTATTTTGATTTGTTTGTCGTTCAAGTATCTTCATTAAAAGAGCTTCATAGTTAGTTTAAGGATGATCCATTTTTTCTAGATTTTGAGCCGGAAGTTGATTAACTTCATTGTTATTTCAATAACCTTGAAAGTTATTGTTTTGCCTCATATTAGGGTTTCTATTCATGTTATTTCCTTGAAAGTTTCGTTGGTTTTGATTAAACGGTCTAACATTGTTTTGATTTCCCCATCGAAAGTTTGGATGATTAGCCCATGTTGGATTGTATGAGTTACCTTGAGGTGGAGCATTGTTTTATTATCCCAAATACCGTTAACTTGTTCTTGCTCGAAAGGAATAGGTGGGCAATTATCTTCATTGTGATCGTTTCCATTACAAACTTGACATATTTTATTAACGTTAATGACGGAGTTGGGTTGGTTACTTTGTAAGGAAAGAACTTCAACTTTCTTAGCTAAATTTTGAATTAAGGTTTTTACTTCTCTTTCTTGTTCTATCTTAGTCGTACGTTTAACTTCATAGACTCCAGGGGTGGGATTAGGTGAGTTTCCCCAATGTTGAGAATTTTCAGCAAGTCTTATAAAGAAATCATTAGCTTGTGTTGCGGCTTTACTAAGGAATTGACCCTCATTCAAAGATTCTACTAAGGCACGAGTCGTAGGGTTTAGACTATTGTAAAAGCATTGAACTAACGTTTCCATAGGGATTTGATGATGTGGACATTGTATTTGTAACTCCCCAAATCTTTCCCAAGCTTCAAAGAATTCTTCCGTATGTTTTTGTCTAAAAGTTTGAATCTTGTTTCTTAAATCTATTGTTCGGGACATGGGATAGAATTTAGTAAGGAATTTTGTGTTCAACTGATCCCAAGTGCGGATAGAGTTTCCGGCTAAAGAATGTAACCATTGAGACGCTTTGTCATTTAGAGAGAACGGGAATAATCTTAAACGTATACCATCAACGCCTAGTCTAGTTTCATTAAGTGTTGAACATATTTGGACAAATTGATGTAAGTGAGTATAAGGTCTTCTCGCTCATGACCAGAGAACTTTGGCAACATTTTAATGATGTCATAGTGAAGTTTGAAATAAGCTCCATCTTCGAGTACAGGCAAAACGATGCAATTAGGATGCCCGGTGGATAAGGGAACAAAAAGATCACGAAGTGGCCTTTCAGGGTTAGCTATTTCAACAAGATGGACTAAGTTGCTACTATCAGAATCTAGTTCAAAAGCACTATTTGCTAAGCCTAGAGAACTATTATCAAGATTAAAATCTATCGGACTAACCTCTAACTTATTAATAACTAACGGAGTATACCTAATACCAGAACGTAAAAGCATACACTAAAGTGTAGATATCGGGTCTTTTGGTGCGTACCCTTTATCAACTTATTATAAAAACTTAACCAAGGACACAAAGCAAACAATTCACACTTTAAATATTGAAAATTAAACCTCTTACATGAGATTCGAGGTGTTGAGAGTACACGTACCTTTTTCCCTCGAACGTGCGCAAACGAGCAAATAATATTCAAAATTGTGAAATACGGAATGCAAATACGGAATGCATGCAACTAGAACACATAGACAAAGTAATAATTGGTAGTGAGTTCCCTTGCCCTCGACCCAAGAACTCGACCTCATGATATATTCAAGACCTAGTACCTCTCATCTCGATGTCGTTATGCAAGTAGTGAATTACAACTCTTTATACTATTTATTAACTATTTTCTCTCTCTCGATGCCAAAATATGCTAACGGACGTATGAGGTTCGAAAGTCTCTACACATGCAAAAAAATCCCTCTTTTATTATTATGAAGGACAAAGAGCAAAAACTCTTCTACGTGATCAATCATAAAATAATTACCTTTCTAGCATGGAAAACGTACAACACTTGTAGTAAATTATTCTACTTATCTAATCCACTTGTAAAA
>JABWDY010036564.1:4528-16379 GCA_013358455.1 Thalictrum thalictroides | reverse complement strand
TAGTGTGTGGTTTAGTCCCACATAGAACTTATATCTAAGCTATGTGGGACTAAACCACACACTAAATGCCTACAATACCCTTTACTTCCTACAGGATATATTAGGTTTGATAAGTAATGAGGAAATGATAATAGACTTGTGTCTTTACACTAATATGTATCAATGCTGGAAGAAATTGAAGTTTTGTATGTGAAGGAGATATATGGGTTCATTAACCTAACAACTTCTGATCTATCTGTTGCATGCATTTTCTTTCACAAACTTTTGTGTTCTATACTTGCAATTAGATCCTGCATAAGTAGGTGAAATTTGATTTTGAATGTGCAGGAATTAGCCCGAGGGAAATATGCGAATCCAAAATCAATGGCTGTTATGAAAGCAATGCTGACCGCGCGAGATATTCTTCTTGAGGAGCTACATACAATTAGCAAAGCGATTGATCAAACAATTGATCTGACTGATATATCCTCCAATCTGGGCGACAATAAATTAATTGGTTCTATTAGAGCAGATCTTGGGAATGCAAATTCTGAAGTTTCAGAGGCAAGAATAGGATCAAGACAGGTGACAAGCGAACCACAAAATGGTTTTCAGTTATATGCTTTCAGTTGAAGCTTTCAACTCAAAAATTGTTTTGTAATGCCAATTTAATCTCTGAGTGAGCTGTTTTTTCTGTGCAGATAGTAAATGGTAGTCTTGATTTTGAAAATGATGGGTTGCTCCAATCAGTTTCTAAGGAAGAAATGTTGGATGCTTTCCACTCATTAAGCGACCAAATTTCAGTGTTATGGAATATTTTCTTAAAGTTTCACAGGTTTGTTTATTCTGAATACATCTACTTCTAAGCTTCTTTTCTCTCTTCTTCTTCTTTTTTTTTTTTGTTGTTGGTCAGAATTTTGTGATGGAACGTTGGTCGTAATCTGTTATAAGTTTGTTTTCCCAGTTCCTAGTTTGGATTCTCAACTTTGAAAAAATGAAAACCTTCAGCGGGAGCTTTCAAAAATTTTGCGCTTTGCTATTTTGTTGTTTTCAAGTCCCATTAACCTTGAAAAACACCATTTTTAAGACTGCATCTTGTTGCTTTGTTGTTTCTATGATCAGAACATTTAAGATGCTTGTTGTTATTTTCACTTAGGGCTAATAAGACAAAGATCCTGGAATTTCTGCGTGATGCTTGGGCCAGTGAAAGGAGAGCTGAGTGGTCGATATGGATGGTCTACTCAAAAGTTGAGATGCCACATCATTATCTAAGAAGTGGACTTGATGGGTCTTCTAACCATAGTGCCCGTGGGAAAGTTTTGATGTCACGCAGGTTGAATGATGATGTAAGTATATTGGTATCTCTCCACAATTGAATAATATACACTTTTTTTTTTCTTAATTAGTAAAGATGGTGAATATCGATTCTTGAGGGCACGAGGGAAAAAGTTTGTAGGTAAGAAGGCTACATGCAGGATATATAAAGAAAGTGATAACAGTTCTTTGACCGATGTTATGGTCTTCTCCACAACATACTTGTTGTCTGTTTTGCTCTAACTAGATGCCCCACGTGATAGCAATAGGTTTGCCGCACCATAGCCCTTCACTGAATGCTACCCATATTGAACATACATGTTCTACTCAAATGTTGTGATATTTCCAAGATTTGATGTTGTATATTAAGATCTATAGCTATGACAGTATTTATTATTATTATTTGCAGAAGATTGATATATATCTTCGTATATTTCTTGTGCAGCCAGCGGAGACTGCAATGGCACGTGCTGTGCGTCATAGGAGAAGCATTGCTCAAATGAGGGTAGATAATTTGCCTTTACTTGCTCTATTAATCTATTGCTAAGTTAACTGAACCTCTTATATAATATGGTTGTGCAGATTAACAATCGTTCAATTCAAGACATGCATATATTTGGCGAGCCGTTGCGTATTCCTGTTATACTAGTGGATCGAGTGGTTAATGCTCCTTTGCGTAGTACAAGTGGAAATTCGTATTTCAGTGCACAGAAAGATGCTTCTCGCATACACTTGGAAACTGGGGCTAAAGATGGAAATAAGTTATTAAGTGCTGGTGCTAAAAAAACTGGCCGTATTTTGAAAATTGTCATCTTCGTGCATGGATTCCAGGTATATTTTCTTTTCCCTCCATGAGAAAGTCTCAAATTTATCATTCTCTGATAAATAGCATGCTTGTTGTATATTAATGAGTCCGTATGTCTTACCCTTTTAAACTTATCTATTCTAGAACTAACGTTCATGATGTTCTCTATATTTTTTTAAGAAAAAATTCTGCTTTTTCGCACAAGCTGGAGTTTTCCATGGTACATAATATCTCGAAGCTGACAGAGGTTTTGTGTTTTAACAACCTTTGTGGTGGACTAAGGTTAAGGTTATGTCACAAGCTACGACCCAAGCAATGACATGCTAGATCAGTTCTTAAGTATAGTATTAAAATCAGAATTTTGGGATTAGACTAGCTACTAGATTTCAGTAATGGGAAGAGTAAAGATATCTACATGAAATGGGAAAACAATATATACTATGTGGGTAGCTTTTGTTGGATGGTTATTTTCCTACTCTTCAAGTATTAAAAAGCAATATTTTGTTATAGGGATTTTGATTTTAATTTAACGCGGAAAGTGGTGTTGCCTCCAGATCGACTGATGTATGCTCACTACTAAATTAACTTTATCTTGATTATTAAAAGTGAATGATTTTGTGTATGCTTCTGAATCCTGATCAATTAGAGCCCTAACTGCATAATCTCAAAACATTGTTGAGTAGATTCTTCGAACTTGACTCTTCTTAAATAGGGGCATCATCTGGATTTGAGGCTTGTACGAAATCAATGGCTTTTGATAGACCCTGGAGTAGAGTGTCTCATGTCAGAGATAAACGAAGACAGAACATCTGGAGACTTCAGAGAAATGGGCTTAAGGTTGGCCGAAGAAGTGACTGCTTTTCTAAAGAAGAAAATTGATAAAGCCTCAAGATCTGGTGGCTACAGGAATATTAAACTCAGTTTCGTCGGGCATTCAATTGGAAATGTGATCATTAGAACTGCCTTGACAGGTAAGCAATCATGCTTAGGATGGCATGTTTTATGTTTCTAATCAGGTGCTCAATTCTTTCTTTTATTGTTTAATTTGTATGCTTTGTTTCTTGATCTCAGATCACAGGATGGAACCTTTCTTGAAGTATCTCTATACCTACATGTCTGTATCTGGGCCGCATTTGGGTTATCTGTATAGCTCGAACTCCTTATTCAACTCTGGAATGTGGCTTCTGAAGAAGCTTAAAAAGGCACAATGTATTCACCAGTTGACTTTTACTGATGATCCAGACCTTGAAAAGACTTTCTTCTACAAGCTATGCAAGGTATTCAAATATTAATTATATGCTGCCATAAAGACTTCCATCATGAAAGTGAGATATGCTTTTCTATTGAAGCTGGAAAAGTAAATTTCACTTAAAAATCAAGATTGTAGTTGTCTTTTATACTTAAATTACCGAAGTGACTTTTAATTTTTCAGCAAAAAACATTGGAGCACTTTAAGAACATAATCTTGCTATCCTCACCTCAGGTAATCCCTTTTTTTTTTTTTAGATGATTCTACTTTCTCATTAAAACCAACACATTGCACAGATACACAAAGTGCACATAGGTGGAACTGAAGAAAGAAAGTGTTACAGTTAGACAACAATAGTTTTTTTTTTTTTAATTGGAATCTACATTGATAGTTATGTTGCAATATGATACATCAGCATATGCTGGAACACAACTTATAACATATCATGTCTGAGATTATTTTTATCCCCTCAAACGAGCTTTCTCAAAGACTTTATGTTCCTTGATGCTCCTACCTTGATTTATGCATCAGGATGGCTATGTTCCGTATCATTCTGCCAGAATTGAAATGTGTCAGGCTTCATCATGGGACCACTCAAAGAAGGGTAAAATCTTCATGGAGATGCTTAACGATTGTTTGGATCAAATCCGGACCCCTTCTTCTGAGCAGCGTATGTTTGTACGATGTGATGTCAACTTTGACACCTCTTCGCAGGGAAAGAACTTGAACACCATGATTGGCCGTGCTGCACACATTGAGTTCTTGGAGACTGATATATTTGCAAGGTTTATAATGTGGTCTTTCCCAGAAATTTTCCATTGAATAGGCAACTTCTGCTTTGTACTTCCATGGGCTGGTCAATGCAACTGCTCTCCTGTTGACATCCCAGAGCTGACCTATCTTTTCCCCTAGGACATGAAGCAAGATCTTATGAGGTGTTAAACTCAGTGGTAAATCTAGTTGATTATAATCACACTGGCTACCTGACATTGTTGCCTGGAAAAAAGGGCTGTAAAATAATGATTTGATTAGTTAGAGAAAATTTGTTCTTTATACACGTAACAGATTAGAAATGTAACTTATGGTAGGTGAGAGAGAATACTGACTGTCATTCTAATTTTGTTTTTAGTCATAGGAGATCCATATTAGAAAGTCTGAAGGATAACTTTCAGATTAGATGTATCCCAAGTCAGAAGGTGTCTGTATTCCATTTTCAAGCAGGGAATAAAGGTTTCAGAAATTGTAAAGGGATAGACACGAAGTCTTGTACAAAACATGTATTTTGTCTAGAGGTTTTTGCCTCTAGAGTTAAAATAATATATTGAAATTTTTTTCACATGACCTCTTTGTTGCAAAAAGATCAGAATGTTTGATGCGGCAAACTGCACTGTTTTGGGTTATATTGTACCATTTAGCAAGCATTCTATTGCTAAATTTACTATTGATTTAGGACAGTTGATTAGAAACAGATGGTTCAATTTTATGTTGATTTTTTCTCGAGAAAAACACAAAGTAGCGGTGGATGGATTTAATTTGATTTCTTCTTTTCAGTTTCAACTTGCAGAGGGAAGTCTCGCCAAGTTATATCCTCAATGCAACTCTGAAGAAGATGCCCATACGTATAGATAAACAATCACAAAACAAACAATAATATTATTACACCATCTGTTTTGAATACCTTTGCTGGGCATGAGATGAGAATGCTTCTAATCAAACTTAAAACCCTTCTAAAGATGCTAAAACCCAGCAATCAACATCTTTTTTTCAGATAGCATACAATAAAAGCTGTGAATGAGTTTAATGTGACACCCATGATGGGAGTCGTGAAAAGCTGGATATTGAGACCTGAATGGAATGTTAAATCATAACTGCCTCCCATTCCCATTTGATTGACCAGCTCTAAAAGTACTAACTGGCATATGCCCATCACTGAAAACTTTTAGTGACAAACAATATGCCTCCATAAATTTAATATACATAAATAATATTACAGGAACCCAAAGAACTGTGGAGCCAGATAAGTACTGATCCAGAGAATCAATCAAGCATCCCACTCAGTATATCTTCTTCGTGACCTTCCGCCACAACGTCAGCTAAGAAGATGCTACCAGAATCGCACCAGCCACCCAGAACATCCCTGTCAAAGCACTGCAGCAGTGCCGGGAATGTTCAGATAAAGGATATCAAAGTGATAGGTTTCTCTAATGATTAAAACAACATAACAATCATAGTTGAGACATTTAGTAATAAAACTAGTTTCTTGCAACAGGTGACAACAATGACGAACCTTGCTAAAACCCAGCCAGTTAGAGTCGCCTCTAAATGAAAATGCTCTCTTGTTGTCTCTCCAGTTTCCACAGAAGACCTGCAGTTATGGCACATATTTATAAGATATAACAGAATGCTCTCTTGCTCCAAAAAAAAACCTATTTTCACATCCATCTCTGTTTTGAGTTCAGATAACATTAATTCATCTTAAACAGAACTGCTACACATAAGTTCAGACAAAAGTAATATTAAAGATACAAAAGCGTTATGGTAAACTAGCATAACATAGTAAATAAAACTTTTTTCCCTCTGGAGGGAGGATAGTTATACCATGTTGCCATCAACAAGCTATGATAAATGTCAGATTGGCAGCCAATGTAAAATTTGACACATTCGTATATGTAATATTATTCTGCTACAGTCCATTCAGCAGCTTTTATTAGAATATAGGTGGTGATGATTACAACGATGCTTACAATGAGAATGAGGAAGCTATTATGATCTTTGAACTCATTAGAAACTAATAATCCCTCCCAGAATCAAATATTAATATATTATGGAAGAAATCTAAGCAATCACCTCATAATCAACACCTTGTATGTAGACATAATTTGAGTCAAGTGATGAGAAAGCAAGTCCAGTTATCTGCACTCCAACCAAAAACATATTAGTTGTTATCTTTAGACAGAGCAGGCCGATTGTCCAGGCCAAGCTTACGGAAATATAAGCATTCATCATGATTTACACGGCCAGGATATGACTTCATAATTAGAAAAAGGATGTTTCAAACGAAAAAACAGAAGTTGAGATGAGGACCAATGCAACAAAGGAAAACTAGTAGACTTAAATAAATACATGGCCATATTGAGAAGCAATATCTAGGTATGTGGTAATTGTAGCATATATGTAGCATTAAGCCACCAACAATATCTCTTAGGCCTTATCAATTTAACTTAATGACTGCAACCATCTCTCTTCACACTTCATGGAATTCATAGTTTGCAATCACTGAAAAGAACACTTCAAAGGTGATATTTTTAGATAGAGAGAAGCAGAGTTCTTACACCCTAAGATCCACTGACCTCATATTTTGAGCAGTTCACCCATCTTGATAAGGCTGACCATCTACATCCAAAATGTTAATCAAATTAAGAGAGACATAGTATAGAACCAAATTTGTAAAATTTAACATTCCCTCTATTTTGCATGTAATAATTTTTCGACCATAACAAATACTACAGCACAAGCAGTGAACGATAAACAAGGATTTGTATGAATTTTTGGCCACTGATTAAAACTGGCTTTCACTTGGTGTTTTCAGATCTCAGATGTTGAGAGGGTATGGATGGAGCTACAGTTTCAAGCAAAAGATATCCTTGGTCATTTAGATTCTGGATTGCTAGAGCCCTAAATAAGATACATTACATATTTGGAATTTTTAGTGTTGGGATAAGTTCTTCATGGAGACAATTCTCGATTTCTCAGAAAATGAGTCTTTGAATAAAACTTTTGTGATTTTCTTGCTCAACCTACACAAAGTTCTTCAGACTCCCCTGGATAGCCTATGTATATTCAAGTCTCCGAGGGTTGGGAGATGCTCTACATGGTATCCTTGGAACTATTATTTTCAGGGAAACTGAGCTTCAAAAGGTTCTGACTTGGGCTATTTTATGGAAATCTGACTTGAGAAGAAGCACATGGAGTTGATGAGAAGGCAGGCCATGTGCAATACCATTTTTGACAAGCTTCATGTGCTTATGGTCTCAGATTTAGACAGGATGGATGTGTTTCAGAGCTCTCTATTATCATATTTTGGTAGTAGGATTAGAGAGGTTGGTTATTGTGATCCTATCTAGCTTCTTTTATTGGTTTGGAAAAATTATCTCAAGCTACCTTGTGTGTATGATGCTTCCATTCAGTTATGTATATGTTGCTTCCTTTTACTGACCAAGATATATAGAAAAATGAGTATTCAATAATTGGATGGTCCAAATGTTTCGTATGGGATAAACATATTTAAGAAATCACACTTAAATTGTTACTGACCGGCGACAATCGTAAATAGCTACACTACGATCAGCTCCACCTACTGCAATATGCCCAGTTGAGGAACTGGAAACAGCATAGATGATATCTCCCATAGAACCACAAACTCTTTGCACACAACCACCATTCTCCTTCATTCTCAAGTCCCATATAGACAGCTACGCTTTCCAAAGTGAAGCAGAAACATGTCACAGTCAATTGTGATAGTAATAAACCCTTTCACATCAACAAAATTTAAATCTAAATAAGCAGAGAGCCACACCTGGCAACCTTCAGCAACTGCTAATAAAGAACTCCCATTCCCTGGGGAAGAACTTTGCAAAAAGCTTAATGAAGATGGATACCACAGGCTGAAAAGTATGTCAATGACTCAGACAAGCAAGTACCTCAATGACCCAGAAACATACCAGGAGAGAGAGAGGGGGAGAGTGCTTACGTATGTAAACTCCTAACATGAATATCCTGGTCATAAACATCGACACTTTTACAAAAGCTGCGTGCAACAGCTGCCTGAACAGATAAATATGTCAGACGATGCACCGGGGGGAAGAGAGAGAGAGAAGAGAGGGGGGGACTCTACAACACATTGAGGTTCACTATGTAAGCATTTGACTGTGAGTTCAATAGGTCATTGTACAAACTATCATGTTAGGTCTATTTCTCTTTTATTAACATAGTGAAATTAACATACAATGTTCAGTACCTATAGCCAAAGAATTATAGTTCAGAACGTATCCAAAAATTGAATTATTTGGAAATAAGGTATGGGAGCATAGAAATCTATTTGTTGTCTGGGACATGGACGACAAAACAATTAGCATTGCTTCACTCAAAAGTGGAACAATACACATAGCATTCTGCAGTTTGTTTGGAGGATCAAGTACCGTGGACCATTGACTTGGACTGAAGGATAGCCCTGTCCAGCTACCCTCTCCTACTCCACTATCCCTTGGCATTACTGAATAGGTAAGCCCGTCAGAATCTGCAACAAAAATAAAAAATGATCTTATAACAACGATTTCATTCCACACTCCAATTACATTCAACAGGCATTAACATGGACAGAGGACAGGAACATGGTCCTATTTTAACTGTCATCTTCATTTTAAATCTATGAAAATTCCATATGAAGTACATTAGCAGGTTGTTGCTCATAAGGAAAACCTTTGAATCGACGATCTACAAATTGGTTAGAGAATGTTGATATTTTGCACTGAAATAAGCATAAATGGCTAGGTAGAAGTATAATAGAGCTTTCGAAGAAGGTATATAACCTATATAGTATTGACATGGATACGTGTGTAATGTATAGCATGGAGCAACGATTGTTTTTCTTGGCTCAAGAACCTGCTGAACCCACCATCGACACAAACCACTGTGCTAGTAGCATACCGAGGAGGGTTTTATTATTTAGTGTTTATTTTTGGGGGGATTATGTAAAACTATTATTAGTTAACAATTTTTTTAGCATATCAGGGAGCAGGAACTCTGTTTTTTTTTTTTTGGAAGGCAAGCGGGGTTGACGGGATCCCTACCCCTTATAAATTAAGTGGCGAAACTTTATATCAACAATCAGCTGCTGATACGTCACAAACCCACAACCTCTCCACTATGAGAGAGGGGTGCTACTGTTGAGCCACAGGCCAACTCACAAGCAGGAACTCTGTTAGACTATGTTAATACATATTATGGTAAGACTAGCTTATCACAACTCCTATTGATATTTACTTTAACATGTGTTCTACTGTACTTCGTTTTAAGTACCAACTGGCCTTAGCTTTCTTATAATTTACCCTAACTATAAGATTATGCATCAGTGTCTGATACAATACATATCCATTTTATTTTGAAATTTGCAGTTTTCATGTTATGTAGTATAACTGGATATATATAATTGGAATGTTTTATAATGAAATAAGAGGCAAGGACAAGAACAAGTATTGGTTACCTTGACTACTTGTAACCAGTTGAGACACAAAGAGGTGACCATGAGAATCTACAGTGCCCAAAATCAAACGGCCGTCACCTGTCAAGTTACATTAGAGTTTAAGACAAAAGCCAAGACTAGAATAAGATTGAAGACCCTTCGTATGCACTACTAATTGTAATAGAAGGTACTGTTTTCGTAAAACAAATTTCAAATGAAAAGTGTGTTTCGCGCATTTGCTGCACAAATTCAAATTTCTGTATGAAAATTTAATCAAAGCCTTTCAAATCTCACATACAGAGATCTATAATCTCATAAGTAACACCTTATTAAAAGACAGAGGGATTAAAAAAAAACACGAGAGAACACATAACAATCATGAACCACCTACAGTCTGTTTCAGAAAGAATCAGGCTTTGGATTTCTGAGCGATGTGGACAACGATCAACAATTGATGAGTGTAAGATCTGTAGCATTATAAAATACAGATTGTAAAAGATCCTGAGAAGTGATGCCTTATCCAAAGGAAGAATACATTGCACGCACAACAGGTGCCTCATTCAGAGCTAATAAATTATTATTTGTTCATCGTTTTGGATACAAAATTCAACTTATTTGCTTCAATCTCTGCAGATATTCTCGTGTCATGCTTATTGTGTATTGAAACTGAAAATTCATCATCTATGTAGACATGAAGATCAAAACACTGTCGTGATTGTGATTTAGTCATATAAATCAATTGTTGTTGTACTAAAACACTGTTTTGCAAGATACATATCACATCCAAGAAAATGCTACAAGTGTCCTGCAAACCCAAGTTTGAAGTGCGGTTTACATACCTGTGCCTGCACAGGAATTAGGAGACTCTGCTTTCCTTTGGTCAATTTAGAATCTTCAAGTGAAATCTAGGAACAATTATAAAAGAACTTAGCCTAAAGTAAATACCTTATGACCTGATTTTAACACCATAAGTACTAAGTACAAACATACAAGATAAGTGATTTCAATATGAAACATACATTATATATAAAAAAGGGTCCACTCTGAAGCATAGACCAGCAAAAAGAGAAAAAACTCTATGTTTAATAAAGACGCTTTTGGTATTCCGGAAAAACAATACTGTATTGAGAACAAATTCAAATAGAACCAATTTTTGTTTACATTACAATAAATCTACAACAAATCCTTAATAAGAACAACTAATTCTTAGTTTTAAATGTTATCAGTAAAACAGCATGAAAGTTAGATACAAACAATAACAAGAGTAAAAAAAAAATCCATTGGCATCAACAGATGTTAGTTGATCGTTCAAGAGGAGTTCAGACTGTAATTGCAATTATGGAAAAGCTGCTTAGAAGCCAATAAAAATCTATATTATGTTAAAATTTGAAAAAAGAGAGAGGTAGCCATCCAAATTAGGATAAATTATCTAGGTAATGTTAAGCGATGAACATTAAAAAGAACTCTTCAAATGAGATTTAAACATGAATAAATTATAAATGAATTCAATTGCTTCTGCTAATCACTTATATAAAATGCAAATCACAAAAGTTTAATCAACTACAAAAGAATTGATTATATCGTTGCTAATCCAAAACGAAAACCCTAGAATTAGTGAAGTTTACATTAGAAAAATTTCGAACTGAAATCATACCTCGAGTTTGTAAGTGAGACATCCAGAAGCAATGTAAACGCAACAAGATGATCCATCTGAACTAATCTGAAAAAGAAGGTTAGAGAAAACTAATCAATGTAGAAGAAAGAGAGAGAGGTAGTAGAACTGTAGAAGAATAAGAAGATTAAGAGAGATTACACGGAGAGCTAAGCGATTAGATTGAAAGCTTGCTGGAGATGGATTTGGTATGAGAGAAGAAGGAACCACCGCCTTTCTCAAGCTCTTCGCCTCTATCATCTCTCACTCTTTCTCACGCGGTAATAAGGCGGGAATGTGTATTGGCGGTGCAGCTGCGTTAAGCAACGCAACCGAAACCCAGGTGACGTTTTTCTAAATTAAAACTCGGTCCAATCCAGATGCTTGATCCGGCCCAATAAATGTCCACGGTCAGACAAACGGATCGGTTCAGATTCAGGCCTTAAAGATTGGGGCTATTTGCAACTTGCAAGTTTTGTATAGCCGCATTGGAAATTGGAATTTCTTCTGACTGAAAAGTGAAAATAGCATATGTCGCTTCTTTCTGGTTTTGCAAAAAGTGATGAGATGTTGACCATTTTTATAGTGAAGGTCAAACACTGCATGCTGCGG
>JABWDY010036556.1:35569-45578 GCA_013358455.1 Thalictrum thalictroides | reverse complement strand
AATCAATTATCTCTACCATCAATCAATCCTTCCATAAACGACATCATTCATCGTTGTTTCTTATCTGTAGTTAAAGTACCCAATTCTTGGAAAGAGTGGATTCGATACCTGATTACTTGCCTCTACACTAATTCTAGGATTGGTTTAGTTGTAAATTGAAGGTTTATAAATAGTATTTGACATCCAGTAGCAATATTTAGTAGTGCTAGTAGAGCTAACTTGTTCTTGCAGATTGGGTTTGCTAGCACTGCTAAAGGTTTGACGGGAAGGCACTGCTGAAGGAATTCCCGAAAAACCGCAGCTGTCAATCAGCATAGAGATGACCAAAAGGGGATTTGAAGAGGGAAATGGCTGCACTTCGGTTGAGGTCGAAGTTGCCTACGTACTCTAGCTCGGGGATGTTGAACTTAGAGATCAAGCCACCGAAGTTCTTAGGTTTTATAAAAGATGATGAGGCGGTGATCAAGAGATCTTCTTTGATACGCAGGATACCGACATGATTTGATTAGGCGATCAAATCATTTTGTAATCGTGTTAAAGATGGTAACAAATAATCCGCGTGCTGATCGGATATCTTCAGTATCTAATTGTGATACGTTTCTATTTTAGTACTGACCGAGCTGATAGATCGAATGAGGTAGGTCGATGATATCATATCAGGTCGGGTCGATCATGCTTCTTCAGGTCGGTTATGATGCCACGTGTTGCCTTTTGATTGGTTGATGAATGTAGTACCAATACATAAGCCCCATCTTTTTAGTTCGAGTGAGGATCGAGCTGAAAAGAAGATAAAACTTGTACTTGCAAAGCTTGGAGGTCGTGTTGGTACACGTGTTGGTTTCAATAATGACATACAGTGGGAAGTGGAACTGTCTGGCCTCGAGCAGTTGAGCCGTCAGACAAAATAACTGTAACACGTTTATCTAAATCATCTTCGGTGGACGCGTGTCCAGATCTGACGGTGGATAATGAACGGACAAGTTAGTGGAGAATAACTGCGTACCATTTCATTTGTTTAAGATCGCAGCCGTTGATCTGAATAAGATCAATGGTGGTGAAGTGTCGGATTCCGCTATAAATAAGCTGTCACTTTCAACAGAAACCCTTAGTAAACTTAACTAAGACGAACTGCTGCCGCTTTTTCTCTCGATTTGTTGTTAGCAATCGTTCTAGAGGTTAGTTTCTTCCTTTATCTCCAACCGTATTCTATCAGAGTCTTTTTCATTTCTTCATTATGTCTTCTCTATCAGATTCACAAAATGATGAGAAAACTGAGAGTCTGAGCTCGAGTGACACTTCTGGTGAGGTAGAAGTTATAGACGAGATTTTAGGTGGGGAGTCCTCTCCTGGGTCCGATCAAGGGTCAGATAGTGAAGATGAACCCTTGATCGAACATGAAGGTAAGCAGGTCCGAGTTGTAAATAAAAAATATAGTCGTAAGTATGAAAATGTTAGGTCGGCGTTTGGGTTTGCTAATCTTCTGCATATAGAGATAAGATTCTTAGGTGATAAACTTCTCACTTCGACCTATACTCCTAGAAATCCCTTCTCTGTAGTTTTTACTTTAGCTCAATTTCGAGCTGGTCTTCGTCTTCCTTTATCAGATCTGATTGTAGATTTCTTGAATACCATAAAACGAGCTCCCTGTCAGATGAATGGGAACTTCTGGAGGAATATGAGAGTGATAGATCGGCTAAACCTTTCAAAGGATTGGAATATATCTGTAGCCGATCTGATAGGTCATTTTGCTGTTAAAAGATCACCTAAGCCCGAGCTCCTTGGTTATAACTTGCAAGTGAGACCAGGTCGCTTACCAATAATACATGGTCCCTCTAGTGATAAATGGTGGGAAGATCCTATTCTGATCATTGGAAAAGTAACCAACCGATTTCTTCTTGATTATAATACTGTGAATGCTGAAGATGAACGTGAGTCATTCTTGTGGTTTATTTGTCTATTCGGAAATTGATCTGGTTATGAACATAATGGTCTTTTTTTGTTTTGCAGCTATTCGTGAGGAATTGTGCTCGGCGAATACTGAAATTGTGAGCCAATTGAACATATTCGGCTCGAAGTCAGACAGTTACAAAATCAATCTCTTTCCCGACCTGAAGGAGTTGTTCGTACCTAAAGGCGGTCCGGGTACCATTAGCAAAGAGCTCGCAAGGAGAAAAAATCTTCAATCTGACTTCATGGCTCATGTAAAGAAGATAAGTGCTGAAGACAAGAACAAAGTGAAGTCTCTGATCGAAGGTGTGAGTAGTTCGGCACCTAAACTTCCACCTGCGACTCCACCCAAATTTAATACTTCATCAAAGAAACGACCTCATTCTGCCATGAAGCTTGCTCTGGAACCTCAGTTCGTGACTACCTGCTCGAGTTTGAAAATTAGTTCGTCACCTAGTAGTCAGGTCGTGACCAAGAAGCAAACTGGACGGGGATCCAAAGGGAAGCAGGTCGCTGAGGTATTTTCTCCTGGTCCATTCGTGTATCTGGGGCCGAACAGAGAAGAAGTTTCTGTGATGACAAATGATAGTGCTTTTTATGGACCCTTTAGTAGCCCGAGCTGTTAATGAAGGTATTGTGCTCGGAGCTGATGCTGCTGCTGTTCAAAAAACAAAGCTTGTTTGAGATGTGCTCTCATATGAACTCCTGTATAAGTGTGGTAAGTACCCCTGCTTCTTTATAGTTTTTAATCCTATAAAGTGGTCATGTTTTGAAGTAAAGAAGTGTTGTGTCCTAGTTTAATGCGAACTTCCAAGGTCTCCGATTGATTGCTGAAGCTGGAGCTGAAGCCGATCTCGAGCTGAAGACAGTGAAAGATTCTCTATATGAATATAAGAACCGATCTTTTTTGGCCGAGCAACAAGTGAGAGATTTGACTCAGGAATTGTCTACGAAGAAGAGTGAAGCAGAAATACTTGCGAAAACCTTGGCGGAGGAGCAGAACAATCACAGACTTACCTACGAAGCATGGAAGGCTCATTGTGACGTTCTGACCTCTCAATTGAATGAGATGGGATCGCCAGAGGAAGGAGAGACTTGAGAGGTGGAAGAGCAAGTACCTTCGACACCAAAGGACTCCCTGGATGGCCCTGCTGGAGAGGTCGAGAAGGATAATATGCACACCAATTAAAATCTTTCTCCTTGAGTAATTGTGAGGCTTCATCATTTCTTCTTCCTTTCGTTAAAAACAATGGTAGTTGGTTTGGCCTTAGTGCCTGGAAAACATTAGTCTTCGACCTGAAAAGGTCGTTGGCGATCTGGTTTTTGAGCTAGTATGAGCGGAAAAACATTAGTGATCGATCTTCTTCGGGAGATCGATTGCGACTTGGTTCGATTTAGCTCGTATGAGCATAAACACTAGTGATCGGTCTGCTTCTGGAGATCGGTTGTGATCCTTTATTTTTCTGCGCTTAGCTTTTGAACTTAATTAAAAGTTGTAACAATCTCTGGCGAACTTTATGTTTCCAGGTTAGCCTGGTGGTTCGTCCAGAAGGTTGAATTTTATTTCGACGAGATGGATAGCCGCTAGTAGGCGATCTGAAACATTTAACTTATGATAGTATGCCTTATTTGCAATCTGAATGTATAGTGTAGAATACCTGTTATGTTGTATTCAGCTCGTAAATATTTTGCAGGTCGGATCTATTCGAGCTACTGGAGGGAAGAAGCCCCCAAGTAGAGATTTGCATAGTATAGATCAAGTAGACAATAGCTAGGGGTGCTCGGATTAAGTCGAGCACCCAAATGTAAAAAATTCTTCTAAGTGTTTAGAACTTAAAAATTTTGCACATGTAAACACTCTTCATTTATCAATAAAAGTGATAATTTTCTTTCTTGATTTGAATGTTTATGAAATTCTACTAAGTGTAGTGATTTCGAGCTGTAATGGGTAGCTCGAAATGAATGAATAACTTAGAAAATTTCATGCATATCTATAGAATCGAGCTGTTGTCGATCTGAGTATTACCAGGCCAAGCATAATGTGATAAGGAGATATGCAAGGCAAAGTTGAGCTCGTTTTAAGTCGTTTTGATTAGTGGACTTAAAACCAAGTTAAGTTATGGAATAAAATTATAACTTAACAAATTATGCAAATACCATGTGTAAGTTATGGTAAGCATAGGTCGAAGTAAGGATTCGACCTGAGTGTTTCCAGGCAAATGCATTTGAGATGGAGTAAAATGCAAAGCAAATTTGAGATCAGAAAAAATGATTCTATTGATAGAATTTTTTCAAATGGAATGAATTCCAAGGATACTGTACATCAACTCCTTCTTGTGTTTGGAGTCTGTATGCTCCATTGTTTAAAAAACTTTTGATGATGTAAGGACCTTCCCAGTTCGCGTTGAACTTTCCAATCTTCTCGATTTTTTTGTTTAGGAACATTCTTCTCATAACCATTTCACCAGGCTGAAAGGTTCGAGGTCGAACTCCTTTGTTATAAGCTCGTTTCAGTCTTTGTTGATACTACTCGAGTTTCTTAGCTGCATGGTATCGCCTTTCTTCGAGTATATCAACTCCGAATGACCAGATCTGATTGTTTAGTTCGATATCGACCAGGTGTGATTGACTAGAACCATATGTCAGCTCGGTTGGTATAACTGCTTCAACTCCAAAGCATAAAGAAAAGGGAGATATGCCTGTGGACGATCTAGGAGTAGTACGATAAGCCCATAGGACATTCTCTAGCTCATTAGGCCAATTCTCAGCATGAGCCTCTAGTTTCTTCTTCAGAATCTCCAAGATTTGTCTGTTTGCCGCTTCGGCCTGACCATTGCTTTGTGGATAACGAGGAGCTGACCTAGCGTGCTTGATTTTCCATAGGTCGTAGAACGCCTTGATTGTTTTACCAACGAACTGTGTTCCATTGCCGGTAATTAATCTCTTTGGAAGGCCAAATCTTGTAATGATGTGTTCCCATATGAACTTTTGGACATCCTCTTGTTTAATGTTGGAGAGAGCAACAGCTTCAATCCACTTAGTAAAGTAATCACATGCGACCAACACGTATTTGAGTCCAGAACGACCCTGCTCGACTAGAGGTCCAACAATGTCCAGCCCCCACATGTGGAAAGGCCATGGTGCTGTGACATTGATCAGGTCGTTGGGATGCTGATGAGTGTTAGAACAAATCTTTGACAATCTAGACATCTAAGTACATATTTCTTAGCGTCTTCCTTCATCATTGGCCAGAAATAACCTTGGTTGATGGCTTTGTGAGCCAAATTTCGACCTCCAGAATGGTTACCACACTCTCCTTCATGAATTTCTTGGAAGATGGGCTCACCTTGAGCTGGTGTAAGACAACGAAGATGTACTCCAGTGGCTGATTGTCTGAATAACTTTCCTTCGAGAATCCTATACATAGTGACGATGTGCATGAATTGATTTGCAGCTTTTTTATCGGCTGGAATGGTTCCATTGCTGAGATAAGAATAGATCGGATGCATCCAGGAATTTTCGAGCTCTTCAGGAGTTGTTTCAATGAGGTCGACAATAAGGTTAATCTGTTCTTCGGTTTGCAGATGAGAAGGTATGTTTGCAATAGCAATGGTGAGAGCTCGTGGTCGATCTGACTGAATAACAGAAGCAAGGAATGCTAAAGAATCTGCATGCCTGTTATCATCTCTAGGGATGTGATCAAGCTTGAGGAACAAGAATTTAAAAGTTAATTTTCTAGCTTTAGCTGCATATTTCATCAAATTGACTCCATGGATCTGATAAGCATTGTTGATCTGATTGACTACGAGCTGTGAATCACTGCATATCTTGATGTTTTGTACTTTTAGTTTGAGTGCCATTCCCAGTCCTTGAATAAGAGCTTCATACTATGCCTCATTATTTGTAGTTGAGAAATCTAACCGAGTAGATTTCTCGAGCTGAGCTCCTTCTGGAGAGATCAGAATTGCCCCGACCCCACTTCCATTTGCGTTATGAGATCCATCGACATACAATGTTCATGTGTTAATGGTGTCGTGCTCTTCAGGTCGGGAATCGATCTCTGGTTCCCAGGTGTTGTCTTCGGCAGGGTAATCGACTAGAAAATCAGCTACGATCTGTCCTTTTTGAGATTGTCGAGAGACGAATTCACAATTGATATCGCCGAGCTCTGCGGCCCATTTAGCCATTCGACCTGTTTTGTTTTTCTTTTCTAACACATGCCGGAGTGGATGGTCGGTAATGACTCGTACTGTGTGAGCTTGAAAGTAAGGTCTGAACTTACAAGCAGCATACAATAAAGCAAGTGCTAATTTTTCAAGGGGAGTGTACCTTAATTCAGCTTGCTGTAACACTTTACTTGTGAAATAGATAGGCCGCTCGACCTTGTTGTCCTCTTTGAATAGAACAACATTGATAGCAAAATCAGAGGTCGCCAAGTAGATACCAAGAATGTCGCCATCATTAGGTCGAGTTAGAACTGGGGGAGTAGAAAGATAAGTTTTGAGATCTTGAAAAGCTTTCTCACACTCTGTGGTCCATTCGTAACTTGCACCTTTCTTTAACAATTGAAGCATCGGTCGACACTTATCTGATGCTCTAGAAATAAATCTATTGAGAGTGGATACCATGCCATTGAACTTCTGGATCTGCTTTTTGGTGGTCGGACTATTGAGAGTGGATACCATGCCATTGAACTTCTGGATCTGCTTTTTGGTGGTCGGACTTGGCATCTGAACAAAGGCTCTGATCTGATCGGGATTAGCTTCGATCCCTCTTCTAGTGACCAAGAAACCAAGGAATTTTCCCGAGCTGACTCCGAACATGCATTTGTCTGGATTGAGCTTCATTCTGTGAGTTCGAAGTCGATTGAATGTCTCCTCTAGATTCTCTAAGTGACTCTACTGAGCTGTACTTTTGACTAGCATGTCGTCAATGTACACTTCCATTGTTCGACCTAAGATTTCGTCAAACATCCGAGTGACCAACCTCTGGTAGGTTGTTCCTGCGTTTCTTAAGCCGAATGGCATGACCTTGTAACAAAAGATCCCCTGCTCGGTTGTGAATGAGGTTTTGATCTGATCTGGCTCGTGCATTGGTATCGGGTTATAACCTGAGTAAGCATCCATGAAAGATAATAGATTGAAACCGCAAGTCTGATTGACGAGTCTATCGATCCGTGGAAGAGGGAATGGATCTTTGGGACAAACTTTGTTTAGACTAGTGAAATCGATGCAAACTCTGGTCTTGCCATTCTTCTTTAGAACTGGAACTATGTTGGCCAACCAATCTGGTGTGTCAACTTCCTTGATGAAACCGACCTGATTGAGTCTGTTAATCTCCTCATTAACAGCTAGGTGAAATTTGGGAGACAATCTTCTCTGTTTCTGTTTAACAGGTCGATATGTGGGATCTACAAGCAATGGATGGATTTATCCCCGGCATATCGATATACGACCAAGCAAAAACATCTATATTGATAGAAAGAAATTTTACAAATTCGTCAAACTGATCTTTACCAAATTCAGATCCTATGTAAACGAATTTAAGCTCCTCGGTGGTGCCAATGTTGACCTTGATACCTGGATCTGTGTTGCCGAGTGCCTTGGTGTTGGAGCTTGGTGGCTCCTTCTGTAGTTGCTATTGAGGGATGGCGATCTCTTTACCTTTGCCAGAGGTAGAGGGATCTTTCTGCTTGGTCGGGAGCTCAATCACCTTCATCACTTCAGTTTCGAGTACCATGGAGGTTGAAGTAGCTACTCTAGGGATAGCTTCGGCCAGCTCGTGGCATTCTTGAGCTGCATTCTGGTCGCCGTGGAGTTCCATTATTCCGTTGGGACCTGGGTAACGGAAGATCTGATGATAGGTAGAAGGAACTCATCTCATTGCATGAATCCACCATCTTCCCAAGATTGAGGTGTATCTGCTTACTAAGTTGAGTACGGTGAATTTGATGGTGATAGATGTTTTGTCTTCTTTTCACCTACAGTGACTGGGAGCCAGATGTCACCCAGTGGTTCTTCCTTAGAATTGTTGAACCCCATGATAGATTTGAATTCAGGAATGAGAACGGAATCAGGTAGCCTCATATTCTTGAATGTTCTGAAGGTCTAGATGTTGCAAGATGCTCCTGGATCGATCAAGCAACGTTTGACTCTGTAATCTACAATTTTGACTTCTACCACAAAGGCATCATTGTGTGGAGAAACGATTTTGTTGAGGTCAGCATCATTGAAGCATATATCAGCATCTGATCGTTGAATAGTTAGAATTCTGCTTGCCTGAGCACCGATCTAGAGCACATGCCTGGGGTGTTTGACTCTTCTTCTTTTCTCTCTGACCTGCTTAGGAGGAACATCTTCGTAGATTGTGTTAATGACCCTGTTCGAGCTTACACTCTGTTATTCGATCCTGTTGGCGACCTGTTTATTGATCTTATCACGGAGGTCAGACGTAGGACCCAACCTCTGGACGACACTACGCCCTTGACTTTTCGATCTAATCATTGAACGAGCTCTGTTTCCAGATCGGTCATCGCATTGAGTACGCTTAGGAGTTCTCGACCTCTTTCTCGCTGAATGGTTTTTTCCATTTGAAGGTTTGACGATGTAATTGTTCAAATGCCCTTCATCTGCCCATTGGTTGAGGTGTCGCTTCAACACTCGGCAATCATCTGTCTGATGGCATCGAACCATGTGAAGCTTACAATAGGGGCGACCAGGAGAATCTTCTAATTGTGTGAAGTCTCCGATCTTGCACCAATGGTTGTTCTTGACCCTTTTGAAAATATGACCGGCAGGTCGGGTAAAACAGTAAGATTCTCTAGTATCAACAGGAAGAGGTTTACCTTTGAATCTTTTGTTGTTCCCTGCTTTTCCTTTGTCGTTGTTTCTTTCAACCATATTGACGACGTTCAAGCTTTCATGTCGCTTGAGCTCGGTCTCCAGCCTTATGTATCGATCAACTCTGAGGTACAAGTCGTCCAGCTCAGTAGGTCGATCCATGGCCAGTTCTTTGTGGAGGTCGGACCCTGGGCATAGACCATTATAAAAAGCAATAGTAACAAGTTGTTCATGACCTTTATTGAAGTCATGGATTAGATTGAGTTCTGACTTAAAACGCCTGAAGTATTCAGCTAGTAACTCCCTTGGTTGTTGCTTGATCTGGAATAAGCAATCGATTATGACAGGTCGTTTCTGATTATAGATGTATGACAGAACGAACTGTTTTTCAAGGTCGTTGAACGAGCTGATTGAATCGGGAGGTAACTTGTGAAACCAATCCAGCGCGAGGCCCGTAAGGCTGGATGGAAACAGAGTACAGAGTATAGACTCATCTTTCACCAACGGAAGCGATTTTCTGAATGACTTGATGTGGTCGGTTGGATTTCCGACCCCAGAATATTGATCAAATTTTGGAGCATTGAGTTTGGTTGGAAAGCCTGTACCTTGCAGATCAGAAGTGAATGGTGAGGTATGGCATTGGGCTAGAGCTTGTAAAGCGAGCTCTTGGGGAAGTCGGCCCTTCTGAGCTATCTGAGTTGCTCGGAAGGCTTCAAATTGTAGGCTGAGTGCGTCTAGCTTCGCTTGTGTGATTTGTTGGGTATTCGTGTCGACCAGTAGGTCTGCTCGCTGTTGATTCAGGTGAGCAGTTTGATCGCTGCTGGTAGACGTACCCTCCTTAGCTCGGAGCGCAGCAATCTCATTTTACAGTTTTTTTAATGTTTCCTGCAGATGGGTGGTGATATCTTCTTGAGAGGCCATTGGAAAACTAGGGTTTCTCAAGTAGGTTGAGGTGGCTTTTTGGATGAGATGGTTTTGCTTCTGATATAATCAGAACCCTTCAGTCGGCGCCAAATGTATTGACCTAAATTTAGACTAACACTTTGGTTGAGGTCGGATCAGCATAGAGATGACCAAAAGGGGATTTGATGAGGGAAAGGGCTGCACTTTGGTTGAGGTCGAAGTTGCCTATGTACTCTAGCTCGGGGATGTTGAACTTAGAGATCAAGCCACCGTAGTTCTTAGGTTTTATAGAAGATGATGAGGCGGTGATCAAGAGATCT
>JABWDY010036556.1:12458-27324 GCA_013358455.1 Thalictrum thalictroides | reverse complement strand
TTTTTTTTTTTCTGGTATTTAAGAGAAAATAAACTGAGATGTTAATTTTTTGTTGCAGTGTGCTAAACTGACGTTGGTGCTTGTTGGTAAGTCCTCATGCTATCTAGTGTCATCTTTACTTTACATGAATTGAGTTTGGTATACTTTTTTTTTTTGGCTGAAATAGATGGGATCTGCCACCCGGGTTCTATCTGTTCCCCCTGCCTGCCTCTCCACCATTTGTTTCTATATTTTTACTTTTTGAAAATCACAAATAAGTAAAACACATGCTACAGTTCTTTCATTTTTAGACTTTTAGTTCATCTGTTGTAATTTGGAAAAAGTTTTATTGAAGGACCCCAATTACCAAAGAAGATCCGTGCTCTTGCATCGTACCGTGACTTCACATTTGCTGCATATGGGAATGAGATTGCTGTTTTCAAACGTGCTCATCAGGTTAGCATACAAAGTACTTGGGTTTTAGATGCATCTTCCTTTTTCATGCCTTCGCGTCTGTGAAGGAGAAGTCATATAACTGTTGTTAGTGTCCTAGTATTCTTTTTCATCAATATTGAAGATCTTCCCAAGTGCTAGTTTTCAGATAAAAATTTTCTTGTAGAGAAGTCATATCTAGTTTGATCATACTTAGTCTGCCTGCTTTTAATACGATTTTTCTAGAGCCATTTGAGGGTTTTAACTGCCTGCATATGGGAATGAGTTTGCTTAATTTAGCGTACAATGCACATGAAATGCTTATTCAGAGGTTGTTATAGTTCAATCCTGTCTCATAGAGATAGAGGAAGGCCATACACGTAGCTACCAAATGAATCAGTTGCAAATCCTGGATAAACTGCATAAGCAATTGTCCTCTCCCAGTACCCTTACAAGATAATAACATCTCTAGCCAAGAAGAGAGGTGACTTTGTTAATAAAGTATTTTTGAAACGTGCTGTAGACTTATAGACCACACAATTGTTTCTCTATCCGGATATGCTCTTTAGTCCAGTATGAAGTAGTGTCACAACCTTGATATGAGTGAAGTGTAAGTTCAGGAACTAAATAATACCATCTATTTCTGCTCCAGGGGTGTGTTATCTACCTATTTATGTTCCAATCTAAAGGCATAAAAGGTTCTGAAAGTTATTCTTTTCTTTCTGTAAACATGTCATTTTATGCTCCTTTCTTGATGGTGTAGATACTAATATATCCATTTTTATAGTGTGTTGCATTATTACTGTCTTCATTGTTGCCTAATGACTCTGTGAACAGGTAGCGACATGGAGCAGGCATGAGGAAAAGGTCAACTTGTTGCTCTTGTTTGGTGATTACATCTTAAGTGTTGATGCTAAACATAATTTGTTCATATGGGCATTTAAAGGGATTGATCGCAATCTTGCTCCAATTGGACACATCCTTCTAGAAGATGAGTTTAGTCCTAGCTGCATAATGCATCCAGATACTTACTTAAACAAGGTACAGCATTATGATTGTTCTTTAATTTCTATCTCCAAATTCAATAGATTAACATTATATTAGTGTCTGATTTTGTATTTCTCCCTTTATTGTGCAAAGGTCTTAGTTGGTAGTCAGGAAGGTCCACTGCAGCTGTGGAACGTCAGCACAAAGAAAAAGATTTATGAGTTTAAAGGCTGGAACTCATCTATTTGCTCTTGTATAGCATCACCTGCCCTTGATGTTGTCGCAGTAGGCTGTGCTGATGGGAAAATCCACGTTCATAATATTCGGTATGATGAAGAGGTAGTTACCTTCACACATTCTACACGAGGTGCTGTGACTGCTTTGTCTTTCAGGACTGGTAAACATTTCTTTAATTTTTTTTTTTTTTGATATACAAGGTGCTTTAATAATTTCTCTTATAGTGCTGTCAAATCCATGCACAGGCTAGTTGATTTTTCTAGTTAGTGCTTTCCTTATATTTGTACAAATTTACGGGATTTGATGTGTAAATGATGGGAAAAAAATTGTGCTAGATGCGTTGATGTTCCACAACAATAAATGGCACTCAACCTTCTTCTTTGATTTTTTAATGAAAGATTTCAATGAACTTGTGTGGAACAAGATTCAAACCAGTCATAGTTTAGGTTCACAACCTCAATAGGTAAAACGTAAAAGGCCATACTAGGGATTTTCTATCTATACACTATTAAGTCTTCTTATGTAAGCTTCCTGAAAGAAATTGTATTAGTGTTTCTATGTTTTTCTATTGACCAAACACAGAGTTTAAGAATGCAATTAAACTGTGTAGGAGACTGCTGATAGTCATGCTTGTTTGCATCTCTTAAAAAGTTAATAAGAAATTTTTTTTTAACTGTGATGTATTCCCAGTTCAAACTTTTGTTTGAGGTAAAATCCATTTGTTCCTTTAGTTGAAGAAGTTGCTTTTATAAAAGAAATGTTAATAATGATTAAAGATTTCAAGCTTGCCTATTTCTATTCTACTATTATAAAAACCACTAGAAATATAAAAGATTAATAATGATTTTGATGTATTAGATTAAACTTACAAAGAAGCAATCTCTATATATAGATCTCTATATTGTTAGACAATTTCAAATAGAACTCGGGTTACATTTTAACAGAGATATGAATAGAGTCAGATCGAAAAGTAAGACCTTTGAGGTGGAGAAACTCAAAGATGACAATTATCTCTTGGTAGAAAATCGGGTAGGGATCAAAAGGTTTATGGTAGTACATCAAAATTTTTTGTTTAATGTAGGGTTGTGGTTGAGAAATCGAGTGAAGATGGGCACAGAGAGACCACCAACAGTCAAGGATAGAGTGGGGAGTTGCTCTTACTCAATATTTATAGGGGAAAATAGGCCAGGAGTGTTTGCAGCATTAATGGTCATAGAAAATGGGGCTTCCCAAGTAATTGGAATCCCACCAGACAAGGTAAGGAAGGGGTGGAAGGAGGTGGGTGATTTCTTTTGTTGGGTTACACAACATTAGGATAGGAGGAATAATTTCAAAAAGGAACAAACCCATATGGGGAAAGTTGTGGAGGAAATAGTTGGGAAAGATGTGGAGGAAATAGTTGGAATCAAGTCAAAGGAAAACAACTCGATGTTCAAGGTGAGGGCACCACAATGGCTGGGGGATTTCAGTAATAGTAGAATGGTGTTGGGAACTTTGCATGGTAGCAGTGGGCTATGGGATAAGGTGATTCGAGAAGCACAAACTCTATACCAGATGCATGTGTTCTCCATTATATCAATAACGGAGGTGGTGATGCTAATGGCTATAGAGGAGAATGCCAGAGAGATAAGAATGACGAGTGAGAACAAAGAAGGAGAGAAGCTAGTAACATTTACAGAGTGAAAGTTCAGACAAAAAAAAGTCCGAAAACACAACCACGACTCAATTTGGGTATGGTTCTTAGGAATTCCATCACACCAGAAGAAGATGGAAGTCTTTGTGGCTCTTGCCAACTTTTGTGGAGACCTTATGGAGGTGGATAGTCAAAGTTTTTAGGAATTCCATCACGACTCAATTTGGGTCAAGTATTCATACATCAGCAAAAATTAGAGTTAGAATCAGGAATTTCAACCTAATCCCCAGATCGGCAGTGCTAGAAGATCAGTTATTTTCTTCTCAGGTTGAAATAATGCCGGAAAACACAATTTCATTTGAGGAAAACAGGTCCTAGAAGGTGGTTTCAGGCCAATTTTCAAAATTTGAAATCCAAGGCAGGAATAGTACAAAGAATCCAGAACAGTCTGTGGTAGCTACTAAAGTTGCTAGGGAACAACAGAAGTCAGGAGTAGCTGCACAACCTACTTTGCTTACAAAAAAAGTCAAGGTAAAGGGGTGGTAGTTGATGAGACACCTCAGGAAGAGTACAGTGTTGTGGGACATGAGGAAAACAAAACAAAAAGTTCACAAGCGATGGATGACGTGGAGGCAGGAGGGCCACAATATGGTAAAAATATCCAATTGGGGGAAACAACTAAAGAAAAAGGAAAGAGTAGGCCTTTTCAGGCCCCTAAGTCAGCTATGGGTAAGATAGAGTCTACTGAAAGTGAATCGGGCTCAACTTTTGTACCGAATACTTTGGAGTTTAATTGAGAGGTGCAGGCCCGAAGCCCAAATGTTAGGCAAATGAACAAACCCAATGAGTTCAACAAGAGGTTGGACCAAGAAATATCAAGACCCAAGCTGGATGCTAGTTTGGATGTTTTAAAAAATTCAACACCCAAGTGCTACTCTAGTAGGGTGAAGAAACCTTATCCCTGCCCCCTGACGAAGTATTCACTCAAAGCTTATTTAGAGAATACCAGATCATGGAAGTTCCAAGAGTAGAATAGAAGGAAGAAGAAATCTGGTAAAAGCTATAAAAAAATATGGGTAGATTCTTCTCCTTCAAAATACATGGAAGACTATGACTTCTTTCTGGATTGTAAATCAGAACCACCTTATTCAGATGAAGATGGTAAAACTAAGGCTTTAAAAAAAGCTATATCAGCTGGATCAAGGGTGGAAGGGCAAGATTATCAAGGGGAGTCGACATCTGTAGGCATAGAGGGGATTAGCAAAGGAGTTGTCAGCAATTCATTGTTGGAGATAAATGGAGGGGTGTTGGTGGGATTTGTTAAACATGATAAAAACAACAATGAACTCTTAGACTCTGGTACCACAAAAGAAAAGGAGGGGGTGAATCAGAATACATACACAGATGAAAGCCTGAGTCTTCTTGAAGCTATTAAATCTGGAGATACAAAGGTTGCCACAACTGCATGGGTAAACAAAGTAGCGTTTTGTGTTGGACGTCTCATTGGTGTGTCGGAAAGGGTAGTCGACACTCTAGGTGAGGCTGATCTATTGAAGTTGGCATTAGGAAAGCAAGTTACATCGAAGGTGTAGGGGCTTGAAGCCAACATAATGCTAACTGGGGAGAGATTACGTTCTCATTGAGATTAAATGTCTTACTTGGATTATTAGGGGTTGGAGGTGCGGGAAAGCCTCGAATGGAGTCTGAAAATAGATTCAGAAAGAAGCCTTGCTATTCAGGGGACAATTTGAAGAAGATGAGCCAGTCAAAAAGTAATTCATTATGGGGTATCATTACAAGTGGGTGTTGTTTCCAGTGCTAGGAAAACAGTAGTCAAGGTACTATGGAGGTCGGTGCCAGTGAATGTGTGGGAAGCAAGAGAACTTTCTCTGAAGTTATTTACCTATTGGGATGGACTAGGGACTGAAGACAAAAACAAGTATAATTCTGAGGAGCTCTTTGCTAGACAACCAGTTGGGATGGAATATTGTTGTCTTAGTAGACAGTCTATAGGGGTTTGGCTCTTTTTGTCTTCTTCTTCTTTTTAAGGTTGTGATGAACTCTCTCACTCAACATGTCTTTTTGCTGCTTGTAAACTATTTCTAAATCAATAAAGTTTAATTCAGCAAAAAAAAAAACTTGTTGAAGCACTCAAAAACTTTCAGGTCTTTGTCATCCACGTAGCAATCATAGCTGATCAACCAATACAAGTGACTACTGAATAATGATACTGTATATCCCTTGTGCTATTAATTGAGTTCATTTAATTGGTGAAACTGTATGGTTGGTCGCACCTTATAAGTTATAATTATGTGGTATTGCATCCCAGAGTAGTTTGTGGTCTATATTGTTAAAGAATCGTACTTTAGTCTTTATGTGTAATTTTATTAATGCATAATTAAAAATTTGTTCTATGGCTGTGCTTATTTTTTCTGAATATAGATGGACAACCTCTTCTAGCATCTGGTGGTTCTTCAGGAGTCATAAGCATATGGAATCTAGAGAAAAGAAGGCTACAGACTGTTATAAGAGACGCTCATGACAGTTCAATAATATCTCTGCACTTTTTTGCTAATGAGCCTATACTTATGAGTTCTGCAGCAGACAACTCTATAAAGGTAAGGGTGCTTTCTTTGTTTTTTTATACTTGTGTATGTGTTTTACTAGTGATATATGAATACACTTTGGTTCCTGATTGAACTTGTGCATCGGCGACCATTCAAAGACATGTTGTATGTTTATAATCTAGTGTCTGGTTTTTCCATTTAGGGTGATGATATTGAGATTTGAGATATAATTTGCTGAGAGACAACAGGCATAATGGCTGCATATTTTAGATAGTTTCATCTTTCTTTTAATTATGTTTTCTCAGCTCAGCGGACGTGATAAGACGCAGATGCTTTTTTTTGGTACTTTGTGGTTGGCTTGATATGGTTCTAGTAAATTTACATGTACATTTTTACGTTTATGAATCAAACCCATGATTGCTGCTTTTCATTTGTTAATGCTGAAATCATTGAGGAATGAACTGATCCATATTTTTTTTATATATATGTTTAATCTATTATGAAACAGATGTGGATATTTGACACAAGTGATGGGGATCCTCGACTTTTACGCTTTCGAAGTGGGCATAGTGCTCCTCCACTTTGCATAAGGTGACTACAAAAATATATATAATACACATGGTTTGAAAAAGCTATTTTGAGAACTGAGGCGGTCGACCAGAATGAGGCGAGGCGTATGCCTTAAAAGTGCATCGAGGCGTAAGCCTCGTAATTTTTTTGCAAATATATCAAAAAAAGAATATCCTGGTTATCAAACATAAAAACGTCATCTAAAATAATCAAATAACAAAAGAAGTACCTTATAAGCGCAGTTTGATCACTTTTATACTAGCTAAATTATAGTAAAGTGAGGATTAGGGGATGTAATTGAAGAGGTGATTGATAAAGAGAGTGAGAGATAGAAGAAGGATACGATTGAAGAGGTGATTAAGTGAAAAAATAAGTTTTTTTATGATTTTGTTGAGGATTGATACTTTAGTTTTGGTAGAGAAAGTCAGAGAAACATTTTTTTTTGGTAATCTAAAGTCAGAGAAACATAGAGACAAAAAGTTTAAGAAGAAGAGTAGAAGACGTACAGGAGAGAGAAGAGAGAATAAAATCTCAAAAGATTTTGTTTTATTGAGTTGCTTGTGAAAGAAGTAAGATATATAAGGGTTTAAATGTAAATTTAATATAAAATACAATATTTTATCTCTTTGGAATCTGTATATGTGTGGAGTGAAGAGCCCAGCTGTATTTTTGTCGCTAAAACAGCAATGCGCCTCGATTCTTACGCCTCATTTGTGTGAAACGTACGAGTCGTTTCCTACCTGTAAAACGTAAGCCTCACAACGTATATGGACTGCCTCGCCTCAAGGCGCGCCTCAAAAACTTTTTTTTAAACCTTGATAATACATAATTTGTTGCTTATATTGTAAGTTTTCCCACCATGGAAGTCCAGACGTGTTAATGACTAGCCTCTTCTTCTCGGACTATCTTTATTTTATTTATTTATTTATATATATCTTATCATCCTCACCAGGTTCTATGCCAATGGACGACACATTCTATCTGCTGGCCAAGATCGTGCTTTTCGTCTATTCTCGGTCATCCAGGTTCGATACCAATTCTGCAATATTTGGTTTGTTGTGTTCTCTGATGTCATTATTTGTGAAAATATCCTGATGTTAGGTTTGGTGGTCAGGATCAACAAAGTAGAGAACTTTCTCAGCGTCATGTATCTAAGAGAGCCAAAATACTGAGGAAGAAGGTATGGCTGTAAACTGATAAGGACTTGTATCTCATCTTATTTGTCTATGTTGTCTGATTGGAGATTATCTAACGAGCTGGCTCCCAGTTTATTTGCTTAAAGAGGAATTGATCTGTGTAGTTTAAAAAAAGTTATCTTGTATAGCCAACATAGATGCATAACAGGTTCTGAAATTTGAACATACACGTTACCAAATCTTATTTTCATATTTTTTATGATCAGTAAGCTCATGCAAATGAATATGGCTTGAAATCTAATGCAACACTTGATCTGTTAGGTCTTTACTTGATTTCAAAGTCATAGTCTTTACTCTTTACTATGGCTGTAAAGCTACGATCATAAGATGTTTTCTCCTATAACATCATTTGTTCTTGCTAGGTTCCTTTTCCGATTCAACATCAGTCCTCGCATTTACCTAGGTCAGATGTGTGCAACTGAATGACTTTAATGTCCAAATGCGAATACGTAAATAGAGCATTATGTGGATGTTATTCCTTTTGTTAAGGGAATGGTGTGAAGTGTAAACCTCTCCATCACACCATTTCTTGTCTATCTATTTAACCTGTTTTGTTAAAATTCAAGATAAAAAAACATTTAGGAGTCTTATACTCTTGCCCATATACATATACTTATTGTCTTATTGGCCACCGTTTTATGTCATGCTGCTTTGAACTTGCATAAGGTTAAGGGTGTCAATACTAGCGATTTAATTATTTGTTTTGTTATCTGTCTTAGGAAGAAGAGATAAAGCTGAAGCCGGTAGTTTCATTTGATTTTGGTAGGTTCCCTCACTTGAGTGATTCTTCTTACATATTCAAATTTTTATAGGTTTATAAAACATTAAAATTTGATCTGTTTTAAAACTTGCATCTGTAACCCGTGTGACAACAAATAAATCATCATCCCTCAAGTAAGGATTATAGTTTGCTCTACAAGGTGTTTGACACTATACATTACAAATACCACGAAATAGTTTGGGATTAAGAACAACAAGCTCCACCGTTGGTGGTCTATTTTTATATATATCATCGTATCTTGATTAAGGGTGGCAATCAGGTCAGGTCGGGTCAGACCTGATCAGGTCTATCGGGTTTTCAGGTCTGAACCCCCAAACCCGAACCTGACCATATTAAAGCTGGTGGAGCAACCACCACTCGAAGCATGCCAAAGGCGGAGTTAGCTTCCATGGTTTTATCAAAAGGAATTCCACACATCTTCACTAAATGTATAATGAATCAAAAGATGATCCACCACCATCCCCTCTTGCTCTTTAAGTCCCAACTTTCAATTGAGTAACATTCCAAGTATTTGTTCCAAAGCCTTCATAAATTTTTGTTGTTCAAGTGAATACCGCAATACTTTGTGTTTGACTAAACTATATCTCAAAAACTACTAAAAAACCTTTCGTATATGTCAATTTTTTATTTTTTGAATAAAAAAAAAATGTTAATATTACCAATAGATTATTTTGTATCCTCTAATTTGTCAATACTTTCTAATCTTTTATGTGCTGATTTGTGATTCCTTAATATCTCATCATTTACTTAGCTGAAATTCGTGAGCGTGATTGGTGCAACGTTGTTACCTGTCATATGGATACTCCACGAGCATATGTATGGAGGCTTCAGAATTTTGTTCTTGGAGAGCACATTTTGACACCATGCTCCGACGACCAAACGCCTGTTAAGGTATCTTTTCCCTCTCATTTCTCATAATTTCATTTTTTTTTTTTAAACTTTGGTCATCCTATTATTATTGTGTTCTTTTATGTTGTTTATATTTTGATAAGTGAACATATTCAATTAAAGACACACAGACAGGTCAATAGGTCATCTTTTATATCAATAAATCATACAATGTGCCACATAGTTAGTACATCCACCTTTTTTCAAACAAATCTCACGCTCAGTTCTCCAGTCAAGTGTTGCTTCCTAGGAAGTTCATTCTGTTCAGATCAAAATTCATTATCCAAGGAAAACTTGTTTTGCTTACGAAGAAATTTGTTTCTCTAAATCAAGATATCTAATTCTTATATAGATGATATCAATCTGTAATGAAATATAACAATTATACTTTGTCTATGTATACAACACAACTAAGCATCACGAATGGATGATTATATCATTATTTTTTTATTTTTGATAAGTTTAAGCTATATTAAAATTGTTCTTTATTAAAATTATATCAATTGTTATTTTTATTTATTAAACAAAAGCCAGAAAAACACAGTTGAATAGTCAAATTGATTTTACAGAAACATATGAAGTGTTACTTATGTATAGTAAGTTCGGTTACTAGTTTAAAATTGGCATAGTATCTCATCCTATTTATTTCCTCTCCGTAAATGTTTCTTTTCTTTTCTTGTTTATCCGATCAAGGAAGAAAAATTAACGTATTTTGGATTTATTTTTTCTAATATCATTTCCCACTCCTGTTTCACTTTTGGGAATCATCCTTATGCCAACATTTTTCTCTTGCCAGGCTTGTGCTATCAGTGCGTGTGGAAATTTCGCTGTGCTGGGGACGGAGGGAGGATGGATTGAGCGGTTTAATCTTCAATCAGGGATCAGCCGAGGCAGTTATCTGGACATATCTGAGAGAAAAAGCTGCGCTCATGATGGGGAAGTAGTTGGAGTTGCTTGTGATGCTACAAATACTCTTTTGATGAGTGCTGGATATCACGGAGATATAAAGGTCTGTACTTGACTTCTCAGCACCAAATTATCGAATGAATTCTTTAGACCATACATCAACAAAGTGTTATTTACTAGGGAGAAGTTAAAGTTTTAAACTCTTGTTAAAACCAACAGCCCCTGGTGGTGTGTAGTTTGCTCCTGTTGGAATGTTTTTTCCATTTGATGAATTTCTTGCTCAATATTTTCAAGACTTCAAGTTCTTGTTACTTGACTTTTCCTAGTAGGCTCCTCTGTGGTGGCTTACAATCTAATCAAAACCTGAAATACCTATGTATTCAGACTATTAACATCACATGCATGCTTATTAGCTGGAGAAGCCAGAGGCCACACCACGCATAGTCGCATACGGCCGTCAGACCGGCCAAGCCTGTGGGTTGTTTAAGTAGTTTGGGCTAGGTTTGAATTTTTCTATTATATCATAGCACTCCCATAATACACATGCTGGACTAGGAGGCGAAGGCAAGATCCAAAAGTTCTATTAGTTAATAGTTTTATCAATTAGTTCATATCTGATATACAGAGGATTCATAGAAGCATTTCAGTAACCTTGATACTCAATGTAGAGTAGGTGTGTTAAAAATGGTACAATGTTAATTTTTAATAACGATCCCATACCTTTAGTCTTTGATGTACATATAGTGTGTTCTCAACTTCTCAATGCTTGTGGCATATCCAGTAAATTCATGTGTACACATGCTGTTGGAACTCTGGATTCTTACTTGATCTGAATTTACTAACTACATTTGTACTCTTCAGTTTTCGTTGTTGTGAAAATATGACTGGTTTGTAATTTCTTAAACCTAAATTAACTGTTGCCTATGTAATGCTGTAATTTTGCAGGTGTGGGATTTCAAGGGACGTGAATTAAAATCTAGATGGGAAGTTGGTTGTTCTGTTGTGAAAATAGTTTATCACCGACCGAATGGTAATGGAGATCTCTATCACACCTTGTATAAATGTATTAACTTTGGAAACTCATTTATTTAATTAACATTTGAATTTTCCAGGTCTTTTAGCTACTGTAGCAAATGACATGATTATTCGAGTATTTGATGTGGTGGCCTTGAGGATGGTTCGAAAGTTTGAAGGTCACTCTGACCGCATTACTGACATATGTTTCAGTGACGATGGCAAGTGGCTTTTATCATCTAGTATGGATGGAAGTCTTAGGATTTGGGATGTTATCTTGGCTAGGCAGATAGATGCAATACAAGTAGATGTGGCTATATCAGCTTTGTCTCTTTCACCCAATATGGATGTTTTGGCAACTTCACATGTTGATCAAAATGGGGTTTACTTATGGTATGTTGTGTAGTTGAAAGTGTATGTAAGCTCCTGTGAGGTGTGTGCGTAACATTGAACTTGCTTTCTTAAATACCAGGGTTAATCAAACTATGTTTTCTGGAGCATCTAACTTGGAGTCATGTGCGAGTGGGAGAGAAATTGTTACTGTTAAGTTACCAGCTGTGTCTTCAAAGGAAGGAACTGATGATAAGGTGTCTGGTGAATCTACTGGCCAGGAGTCAAAAATAAAGGACAGCTTTCATTCTCCTCATTTCAATATCCAAATTCCGGATCTTGTGACTCTCTCTTTGCTTCCAAAGAGCCAGTGGCAAAGCCTGATCAATTTAGACATTATAAAGGTTGCTGTTTATCTATTTACTTCCAAATAGCTCTTGCTTCATGAAACAAAATAAATATTACTATGTTATTTCCACTTTCTTAATGTGCTAAATATGACTCCAATTATTTATGTGAGAACTTGTTGCTTTCTGGTTCGTTCTTCCTGGAAAATAAATTTTTTTATCCTTCTTTAAATATAGCTATTTTCTTATTCATTTTCATTAAATTTCAGGTCCGTAATAAACCGACTGAGCCACCAAAAAAGCCGGATCAAGTACCTTTCTTTTTACTTTCGGTTCCATCTCATTCGGGAGAAATTTTGTTCAAATCAAAAGACATTAATTCTGAAGAAAAGAATACAAATGGAGATGAGATGGAAAGAAGTAGAAAACCCGATTTACCAGTATCACCATTTTTAGAGCTTCTCCAATTTTCCTCAGAAATGGAAAATTGTAAGTAGAATCTGCTAATCTTGTTTTGTGATCATAAATCAATGAATGACCATTTATCAGACTGTATGTCAAATTTCAACTGATTATTTGTGTTCTCATTCTAGTGGTATCAGGATCACATATTATCTTATTGCAGCGAGCGTCTTATATGTCACTCCTATTTGAATGTATAGATTCAGTATTGTGGATAATACATAAGATGGCTGTTTGCTATGACTTGGATTAGGTTTGATTGTTTATTTAACCTACTGCTGGGGACCCAATTGATGGGTTTTTTGTGCTTGCCTGTAGCCACTCCATCACACTTGATTGCCTTGTATTTCCTTCTTTTTATCTGTCAACATTATGTATATGATTAGGTATTCAGTTTTTCGGCTATATAATATGTTGGACAATCTCTTTTACCTGTAATTCATCGCTTTTGTTATATGAAATATTGGACAAGTGTCCTGATACATGCATCTCCATAATCTTTTCTCATGCAGTTTCAAGATTCACAGACTACATAAAGGATTTATCTCCTTCTTCTCTGGATATGGAGCTTCGGACGCTTCAGATTATAGATGATGAAGATCAGCAGGAACCTGAAAACAGACCAGAATTGTATTACATTGAACTTCTGTTGGATTATTTTATAGAAGAAATTTCCAGCAGAAACAACTTTGAGTTCATCCAAGCTGTTATAAGATTGTTTCTGAAGGTATGGATTATTACTGTGCAAAATTTTCTCTCATGAACTGTACTTTTGTCTAGTGCATATATTTTGCTTAGAGAAAACTGGAGTTCCTTTTTACAAATTCTTCATAAGGCAGTTTTGAATTGGTGTTGCTTTTGATGAATGATCTTTTTCCACCTCTTTATGGTCGAATCTTATGTTACTTGAATTCTGATTAGATACATGGTGAAACGATTCGGCGTCAAACGAAACTGCACGATAAGGCAAAGAAGCTACTTGAAATCCAAAGCTCTGTATGGCAGAGAGTAGATAGAATGTTTCAAAGTGCTAGATGCATGGTCACGTTTCTCAGCAACTCACAATTCTGAGTGTCCACGAGGTATTAACCTCATTTTGTGTTTTTGTTTTTGTTTCAGGCATTATAATAAATATCCTTGGCTGTGTTTTGAGTCTCATTTTGTCCACTTTTTTTTTATTTTTTTTCGCTGGTTTGCATCCATTGTTTAGTTATTTGAACTTTGAAGTTTGTGCCTGGTGGTTGCAGGATTTATACATCTTCAGTTTTGATCGAAGTTGATAGGTATCATAAATTGTGGTGGAGTGAAGCTGTATACGCCCTCTGCATAAATCTAGGCTACTGTCTGAGTGTCTGTATTTTGTACAAGATGAGATTCAATGGGGTGTATTATCAAGGAAAAAAAAATTAATGATGCATTTGCACAGTTTCATTTAATGACTATATAAGTCTGTAACATATGTTCAAAGAATTTTCTCAAGCATCATTACGTTGAGTGGAGGAGTAATGAATCATTCCATAAAGAATTTGCTAGTAAAACTAATGTTCCCAATAGAAGCATCACTATTTTTATTTTTTGGTAGAGGAATAATGAAAGTATACATGGTATACACACATCTAATGCAGGATTATAAGCATAGTTCCAAATGCCGATTCGGGTTGTACCCTGTAGACATGGATTTTACCGAAATTTTAATACTAGAAACAAAACTGTAAATTTGATTTCTCTTGGCATAATTTGTTGTAGAATATTTGTGGATTTTGAACTATGATTATGTAAGTACCAGGGACATGTAACTTTCTTTTCGCCCACTCAAACAAGTATATACAAACTATATGATCACTGGTGAAAAAAATCGATTTTATTCGTGATTATTCAACAAATTTCAGAATATTCGATATATCTGTTTGTTTTATGTGTCAAAAATATCGGATATATCTGTTTTACTAGTAATCCGATATATTGTAATATTTTTTTTTCTCTTACATTAAACAATGTTTCCTACTTAAATTTTTTTTTTTCCAAAGAAATGAATTTCGAAGAAAATTCCATTTTGAGGCCCATTCGATATATATTGTAATTGTATTACTACTTTACCAGTAATTAGTCCAACTCCAGATCGTAGTCGATTTTGGTAGAAACCACTGCGCGGGTAGGCAGGGAGGGAGGGAACAGAAGAAACCCGGGCAGACCAGCCAGATTCTCTGCCCTACGCTGCCCGGAAAATATGGATTACAACAACAAACTGGTACTCGCTCCCATGGTTCGCGTAGTGAGTAACTGAGTAGTCATCTCTTTGTTTCAATTTCTCTTTCTCTCTCTTAGGGTTTCAATATATTAATTTAGAGAATTGTTTTGGTTTTTGATTGTATAGGGCACATTACCGTTTAGATTATTAGCTGCTGATTATGGAGCTGATATTACTTACGGGGAAGAAATTATTGATCATAAATTCATCAAATGTGAACGAAGAATTAATGGTATATAATTACTTAGCTTTGGACTTACTCATTAACATTATTTCTCATTTTTTTTTT
>JABWDY010036531.1:10055-25481 GCA_013358455.1 Thalictrum thalictroides | reverse complement strand
AAAATAAAAATAAAAGGATAGACCAAACTGTGCACAAATGTCATACCATGAGCACCTTTTTCATTTATTACCTATTCCAGTCTGGCCTCATGTTTAAAGCTCAAAAGAAGATTCAAGACTTCCGTGGGACAAACAAGTGAACAACACAATCAACTTTCAAATCAGCAACCCACCTTCTAAGGACAAACTTGAGAAGACAAGAAGGTTCTTCGGACTCATAAAGTTAGCAACCATAGAACTGGACACACACGTGACTCCCTAAAACAAAAACCAAACCCCAGTGGTATCTCCAATGCTAAAACAAATGCAATATCTCTCTTTGCAAAGGGGCTTCATACATGACAAGGGTATTCTACTTATCTTCAGCCTAATGCTCTAACCTATCTTGCATAGATATACAATCATCCAACTTGTATACAAAAATTTAATCCTTCCCCAAAATTGGCCCACAAAGTTGTGCTAAGTGCACAAAACTGTTTAATTAAAAACAAACAACTCTGAGACAGGCATGCAAAACCCTCGAAAGTGCTCGTTTTAATAATCCACTGTTGGGATTGTGGATAATAAGTAATGATCATAAGATCAAACTATCATAATTACAAATACGAATAACAACAATGATATTGAAATCAGAACTGAATTTTTCTATCACCTGTAGATATTACCATACTTAACAAGTACATGTGTTGTGTGGTTTGGGGGTAAATTTGATGAAAACTTTGTAATAATTGCAATAAAACCTACAAAAAATATGAAAAAAAAATGTATATAATACTTACAAATTCAACAAAAGCTTGGTTTCGATTGGCACCAACATTACATTTAGTATTAACAATTTTTCCGAAAGGTTTGCAAAGTTCAACAAGCTCTTCTTCTGTACACTCCCATGGAAGATTGCGAAGGTGGAGAACCTTCGATGGTGTCTGTGTGTATCGGAATTGTGGTTGCCCAGACATATCAAATTCCAATTTAGGGTTTAGGGTTTGAGAGTTTTTCGAGAAAAAAAAATTGGGGAATTTTGATACAGATAGTGTTGAAGTTGAAGAGAGAGAAATCGCTGCGTCTGTGTATATACGGACCTGGACTTTGACGTACTTACGTTGGGTTCAAAATATTCAGATCCGTGGGCTTACGTGACATGTTGATTATTGAGTCCAATAACAGCCCGTCTTTTTATTTTTTCTTTTTTCTTTTTTAATCCAAAATTTTAAACTTTTAAAGCAACATGAGTTCATTTTCTCTGAGAAAATTAGTTAAAAGCAAAAGAAGGTTGAGAAAACTGTGGATGGTGCGCATTCTAATAAGGAGGAGTTTGCGTTTCACTACCACTCTAACCATTGAGATCCTCGTTCAAAGTCGCCTACATGGAAGAAACTGATGCTGGTTAGTCCATTAGCTATGCGCTGCACTGAAAATTCTATCTCGCTGGTGTCTGGTCATCCTGCAGCTGATGAAACTCCCACCAACGAAGCAGAAGCAGCGAGGTTGTTTTTTTTTCTAATCGTATATTTGGTATGCTTGGTGGAGTAATTCACTATACTCACCATTAAACATCACGTAAAGTTAATTAGGAGATCCAACATACTGTATTTCATTCTAGATTTTCTCCATGAAACAAAGGGGTTGAGGTTTGTTCAGTAATGAGGACCAGCATAGACTGCTCTAGCTGCAAAACCACCCCACATGTACTGGCTTAGAACTTAGAAGACTGACCACATACATGCTCAGAAAATACTGAGTATTTGTTGCAAAATGTACAGCACCAATTAGGTTTTTTGTTTTTTTTTTCCGTTCTATTTATTGTATATATGTATGATTTGATAGGAAACTTAAATTGGTGATTGGTTTGGTATAATAATGTGGAACTCTCCAAGAGTAGTCTTTCCTTAAAAAAAGGGGAAGAATATCTGAGTAGTCTTTCATTAAAAAATCTGTGTTAATTCCAACAAAAGCTGATTCTCAACATGGAGGAAGAAACCACAAAGCAGAGAGAACTACCATCCTTTACCCACAACAAACACAACGCAGAGAGAACTACCATCCTTTACCCACAACACAAAGCAGAGAGAACAACCATCCTTTACCCGCAACTCAATCGAACAAGAAATAACCATGACTTCTGCACCTTATTTCCACTTTCAGACACAAAAACCAGTTTGGAAGCTGAGTCCATGGACTGGTGGAAGCACACTTTACAATTCGTATGAACGAACTCAGGGCTGTAACTCAACAACTCAACTGTACCATACAAGGCTCATACCAAATTCGTTATTCATCAAGCAAACTCAGGGCTGTTACTAAACAACTCAACTGTACCATACAAGGCTCATACCAAATTCGTTATTCATCAAGCGGATGAATTCTCAGTAAGAATGTGGCAAGCTGGTGTTTGTAATCAAAATAGAATGTGAGCATATTAGCACATTTCCTAGTTGTATCATCACAGGTGACATGCCTGTAATAAATGAAAGCGTCACTGACTTGTGCTTTCTGTGGTTTTGATTTCAATGAAAGTTGATATAGGAATCTAAAAACTATGCTCTGGTAGAAGTTTTCAATACAGGGTCAGATTTCAGAGTATATGGACTACACTATTCTGTGATTCTGTCGTGCAGCAGAACAACAACCTAACTCCACCCAAACCTGGTTCCAGTATTCATTCTATCCAATACCAAGTTTCTCAGAATAAAACTCGATTTTAATTTTAATAGTCATCATTACTTTCAGGCGGAACAAAGAAATTAATATCGAGATCAAGATGCCAATGTTACAAAAAATAGTAATGAGGCGTGCATTAACTATGAGCTACAAGGGAAATTAGTTTTTGTGTTGGGAAAAGACAATGTAACGTAATCTATGCAACAGCCAGGAAGGTCAATCTTATTTAGTGAAAAAGGCGCTTCAACCAAACATACTACTTACACACAGATTTTGCCTTTTTCATTGTGATCCGTTAATCATGTATTGCAGATACCCTACATGCTAAAGCCAAAAGTGCAGGCTTCTAGTCTTTCTGGATGAACTAGGAAAATTGCAAGGACTTCAAAATAGTGCCCACCAACACCCACACAAATTCCTTGTCATATGAAAATAGTGCTACTGAATGAAATCTTCATGAAAATCCACAGTATAAACACAAACACAAAATAGCCTAAAACAGTCATATGCCATTAACACACTGGTTTAAAAAGAAAATAAATTTGTGGCATAACAACTGCATGAAGCCATGAACAAAAAAGCAAAAAGAGAGTCAGACTTGGTTAATCTATTTTGATCTTCTTCCCAAATGGAATTTCTTTTTCTATACCTTTTTTTTTTATCTTTTTCCCAAATGGAAATTGCTTTTCTCTATTTTTTCTTCCCTGAAAATCGGGTCATCTCTCCTCACCATCTATTACAATCAGACTTGGTTAATCTATTCGGATAGCTCAAGCTGGTTTGCAGAAAAAGCATCCTTGTGAACTAATACGGAAAACAAACCATTTAATTAACATCTATCACAAAGAGTACAATCATTTAGAATCATACACATGCTCCCCACTAAAAGACAGGGAAAAAATATCCCATTTGCAACAACTCAATCAAGCAGCAAACAAAATAAGTCAATGCAGCTGACTCCTACCCTTCTTAGAAATTCCAATAGTTACAGCTTTTATGAAACTAGATGATGTATTTATGTTGCACTGCTGCAGAGTTCTAGTGTGGAATTTTGGGTGATTCAATGGGTCAAACATCAGCGTATGGGTTTTCAAGATATCAGAAATTCGCACCAAAAATCGGTACGTGACCTACACATTATCCCAGACATTCTACATAAATTCTAGGGTGGCACCCAATGAGACTAGTGCAGGCTCAAAACGTATGGCGTATGTAAATTCAAACTAAAAATACCACAAACTTCAAAACATCTGGTTGATTAACAGAATCCTAAAACTTGTAAGACCCTAACATGCTCAACATAAAAATCTTCAGAGTATTCACTCAAATATCGAAGAAATAAATAAGAATCAATCCATCGAACCAACAGCCAAGCAAATCCATAGTACTCAGGAAACGATACTAAACAGTTTTCCTCTTAACAAACTACACGAGGCGTACCAAAACTTTAAGAACCCAGAAGTATGCTGTTACTACAATCAAGGAGCAACAACAATGCGCCCAGCAACCTGGTCAAGATCACGGCGACCAGTAGAAGTGATTCTCCTTCCACTGTTAGCAAATTAAACAACCTACTATTAGATTGAATTAAAGAGAATATTTCTAACTAATGTCAACGAATGATATATATTTAGACAAACTTAATAATTACTTAAGACCTAAAGGTTACGCTGCTGCCAAAAAGAATTAGCACTATTAGGATTATAACTATTGTATTTCTGAGCAGTCTACAAGTTGGTACTTACCAAACATAGATCAATCTGATATGTAACCATACACTCTAAATGCATTTAAAAAATTTGGAGATATTTCGCCAAACACAAATAAGGAATTTTTTTGAATCAACATTTTTGACAGGAAGATCATGTAATGGCATTTGGAAGCAGATTTGTGGAAAATTTGATTAATGGGTAACAAGAGAGAAAAAGCATCAGCTCACAAAAGTCACTTCTCCTATCATCCATTTAAAAGCACAAAACCTGTTCTATGAAGCCATTTTAATGTCTAGGGGTAGAATGCATGGGCATCCTGCAGGTTTTTCAGAGATGTTATTTACACTTAGGCACCAGTTATCACCATATGTGAAACTAATTCAGGCTTATTTTAACAACTTTATTCATTTAATACATTAAAAAAGAAAGGAGTATCAGATAGGCAGACAGAAAGACTCACCCTTTAGGATCAATTTCAACAATTTTCATGTTCTCCAATTGCTGAAGAATGTGACGGGCAATTCCTCCACTACTCTTGCAGAAATGTGGTGGACGACTTCCATTCCTCTTCCGACCACCATAAATCTTACGGAAACCTCCAACTCCAAGTCCTTGCCTTAAGTAAATCTTCCTAGCCATGGAAGCTGCAACACAACATATATTGACTCTAAATTAATCCCCAAACAAAAAAAAAATTACCAACAACAGAATTAAAAAAAAAAAATCCAATGAGGAATGCATAATACCAGCTCTGATATAGTACCAATCAGCGTCATAGGGAGCAAGTTCCTTGAATGTAGCAGTCTTCACTATATCAGTCCAATGAGGTAACTCAATCTATTTCAAAGAAGAAGAAACATAACAATCACTATTTCTCAATTGAATAAAGTTTTAATTGAATTGAAAATAAAGAGATAGATAACATTACTTTACCTTGCCAGATCTCTTAAGATGAGCAGCATAACCTCTATTGAATTCATGTGACGAAACGTCTTTCACAGTTTTCGCAGTTTCAACGGTTGTCATGATTGAAGAATAAGGTTTTCTTCAGAGAGAGAAGACGACTAGGGTTTCAGGCCTTTAGCTGCTGCTGCTTCACGCTAGGGTTTCTAAATGATCATCATTGATGTTATATGTTGGCGACGCGCATTGTGAGTTGAAAGTACGTAATTAACCTTTATTGTTTCAGTTGGGTTTTGGGCTTTTATCCTTTCAATTGGGCCGACTCAAAACAGCCCATATCAGGCCTTCAAACCAGCCCGGAAAGCTTTACTTGCGTGTTCAATACTTCTCTACTGCTTCTTCACTTTATATTTTTTGGCGCGAAAGCAACCCTAGTTGGAAAATTGAAGTAAAAGTATTCAAATTTCATTCAGAAATTCGCAATTTTATTCAATTAAATCAATTTCAAACTCACGCTTTACGTTAATTTACAGAAGCATCAATGGAAGATGGTGAAAGTGAGAACGTTTTTGGTAACCTAAACCCTCAACTGTTTATAAATGAAGTAATCAACGGTGTTAACGATGTGGTTGATGAGGGATTTGAGGTCTTTGAGCAGTATGTTTTTCTCTCAATTTATGTAATTTTTTAAAATTTTTTATTTTTACGAATACCCATTTTTATTTTCTTGATGTATTGTTCATGTGTATATACAGGCAGGCATTAGAGCTTTTAGGTGATGTAAGTGAAGATGAAACCAATCAGCTTCGGAAGGTAACTTCTTTGGACTATATTGAATGATGGGTTTTGACTGTTTTATAGAATTATCTCAATTGTATGCTTTGAATCTGTTGAATTTGATAGTTAAGAAGAGATGCTTTGAGGCTTTTTTCCCCTTTTCTGGGTAACAATAGTGGGTAATTAGGGATTCTTACTAAGAGAAAATTTTTGTTTTAGTTTCTGTGTTTGGTTTAAATTCTTGTGAATTTTCCTCTTCGTTGTGTTTGAACTGTTGAGAATCATTTAAAAGGGGAATGTCATCACGAGTTTTTTTGACTTGTTACCTTGTGATTTTGGTGCATAGTTTCTCGAATTTTAATGCTGGCGTAGTGGCCATTAGGCTAGGCTATGCATTGTGAATTTGCTCGAGTCGTAAAGAAGCCTGGATTACAGTCCTTGCTTTTTGTTAAGGCATTTGGCTGGAGTGGACATAAGGCAATGATGTCTTACACATGTTTATCACTATTATTTGTTAAAGGAGTACAGGGCAGTAAAAATTGGCAAATAAGAAAAAAACTGAAAAAGCATTGATGATGTTCCAATCCATATTAAAAATAATGACAATAAGGTACTCTGCTTTGTCACAACTCCCATAAGTTACACTAGTTTAGCGTTCTTTAGTATGTGGTGTCTTTGTCTTCTGTCCTTGATAGGAAGGTAGGTTTGGAACTAAATTTTTGCTTCACACCCTTGGGTGAAAGTACTCCTTTTCTTGCACAAGCATCTGGATTTAAGATTAACTTCTCTCGATGAGTGGGTAAAGTTTAGCGTGTTATCCAGACCCAACATGCATTCTAATAAAGAACAAGTGCTCCTTGTGTCTAATCACTTGAAGACCTCCAGAGCATATAATTTGGGCCTTTTACTCAATCAGTAGTTGATTTTAGGATAAGGTGCATTTTCTCATTCATATTGTTTTGCTCTTTTACCACTATATGCATAATGAGACATCTTATCCTGATCTGTTTATTTTATCTTCTTCATCATAAGGTCTATTGGTAATATTATAGAAATATGACTGTCACTTGTTAAAGTCAAAGGAATTTTCTTAATAATGAATAACTATTGAATTGTAAATTTAGAATGAGAACATTGAGTGCAAATGAGTACTTCAGAAATAACTATTGTATTAAACAGTTACAGATCAGATCTTAAAATTTCCCTAAAGTGGCATTAACATACAGAATGCCTTTAGGCCTCCACAGTCTAAACCTTGCCTTATTTTCTCTTTTTTTTTTTATGAGGCATAATTTTATATTTGTAAAACATGTATGCAATGCATTTTTTCAAGTTTCTTAAAAGGAATGAAACTTTTGTTGAAGTTTATTTGATATTAAAAACTTGTTAGTAGGGGTGTTTCAAAGAACTTCAAAATGGTTGAAGTGTTTATGTCTTATATTATGCTTTTGTAGGATAATTTTCCTTATGAATTTCATCAGATTTTGAAGGAAATCAAGATACTGCCTGGTTTTTATAATATCAGTATTATTCATGTATCAATTTTTGAGATTGGTTTTGCAATATCATTTATGGCTCCTGCTAATGCCAAGGATAAAACTTAAATTGCCAAGGTTCAAATCCTATTTTATTTTATTAGAATAAACTAACCCTTAGCATAAAAGGGAGTTTTAGGAGAGCCCAGTTATTTTAGACAAACAGTCCTTACATGTCTTCATCTTCTGTCATCTCTCCAACGTGGTTGATGTCAATTCTATAGCTTTTATCCTTATATTAGCAAACAATTTTTATCTTAACCTTAAACCTTGAAAAGCCTTTTCCATGGATGATATATTATTCAACATCACAGAAAACAAATTTCTTATGTCAATAGATAAAAAAATCCACATAGTAAAAGAACGCAGGGGGGAGCTTTTAGTGATTTATTCTTACATGGAAACCAATTAAAGATATTAATTGCTATAATGAACAAATTTTCATATTCTATTTTCTACTCGTATTTGTTTCTTGACATGCATCTGTTTTCCAGAAAGAATAAATTAATTTTTGGGCTAATAATCAGGAAACAAAGAAAGGGTAAAGAGAATGAGATTTGTTCTTAAACAAATTTCAAACAAGGGCATTTTTGCAAAACAATATTAACTAAATTTAAACCCTTGGCAGTATAAGATTTGCACTCGTCATTTATTGTTGCCAAATCATTGATCAAACTATAATGGAATATTATTAATATCAGTTTTACACGTTATTCATTGATGGCTGCGAATTTTTTTTTTGGCTTCTATATGTGTGAATCCTTCTAAATTTTCTTTTGTAGGGTGTTTCATCCATTAGTGGCATAATTCAAGAAGCTTTGGATAAACGACTAGATATGTGGGAGAAATACAACCTTCAGCATTGTTTTTCTGTCCCTGAAGGATTTTCTTTACCTAAAACTGTAAGTATACAGTAACTTTTTGCGAAATATTCAAATATGCAATAAACTTATCTAAAGAGATGTTTGTATTTGAAATGTAATTGTATAGCTTTTGTACGTTTTCTCTGTAAATTCACATTCAGTCCAAGCTAAATGCATCAAATGTCAGGAGCATCGTCCATGTGTAACATGCACCTGAGAAATGTGATTGCCACCATTTAGATATAATTTTGGTGGAAATGAAAGTATTTTTGCATTGGCACACTCAACTTTTGGCAATGGTAACCTCAAAGTGGAGGATTTACGGTTAAAGAAGTGAGGTTTATGTTTTGAAAACCACGATGCATGATTGTTTTGGTATCCCTCAAATTAGGTTGATGTTATCGGGTACAATTTCTGAATATATTTGGTTTGCATTTTCAGTGGATCTGTTAATAATGTGTGTTTTTCTCAAACCACTTGACTTATATGACGGAATTAAAATATGTGGTGGCACATAATGCCTTAATTGAAGTTTTTTTCCCAATAAGTTTGATCCTTAGAAACCAAAACAAATTACACAATAGGGAATACCTACATTCCCAAGAACGGAAAACAATGTACAGAAAGAGGTACAGTCCATTGCAACCAGCAGAACTAAATCCCCCTTCAAGGTGGTAGGAAGTGATGTACCCATTCAGGACTTAGTTCTCTGAAACCATGTCATGCCGTTATCGCTTTGTCTTTAATCCAGTACTACAGAAGCCCTTTTACCTTCTCCACTACTGCAGCTACTACGAGCTCCTTTCCCTTGAAATTTTTCCTGTTCGTTGCTTCCCAGATTTCTACACAAACTGCATAAGGGACCATCTTCAACAGAACTGTCACCAATTCACCTGCATTAATCTGAGGCCATGTACTAACTAGTTGTCCCACAGAAACTGCATTGTTTGGATTATGCCCCCTCCCTCCCAACAGCCATAGTAGTTCCTCCCACACCTCAATAACCACTGGACAATGCAGAAACAGATGGTTCATAGTTTTATTCCCCTCTTGGCCTAGTGCACACCCTGAAGAACCAATAATATTCACTGCAGCAAGCCTGTCCATTGTAAGCTTTTTTAATAACAATCTCCGAAAGAACAGTTTTGTGTGCTGTGGTAATTTGGTCTTCCAGATAAGCTTTGTAGGAAATCTGTAAGTAGAAATTGCTGCAGGCATGGCTAAAGAATGCAAGTGGTCATAGTGAAGTTATGGCACACAACAAAAGATCATTGAACACAATAGAATGCATGCTGTTGAACACACTATTTGCTGAGTAGTTGGCTTCTTTGCAGGACACATCTGGTGATACTTTAATGGATCATGATGCATGTACTGATGCAGAGCTGGATAAACAATTGGATTACTTAAGGGAAAAGCTTTCTGAGGTAAGAAGCTATTTTCTCTATCCGTCTATCACTTTAAATCTATACAAAATTCTATTTTGTTAATTTTTTCTTTTTTTCTTGCAATGGTATCATTAGCTTGAATTTTTATGGATTCGTTCAGGAAAGAAGGAAATCTGAGGAGCTGCAAAGAGAGCTCCATGCAGTGAGAAAGCAGTCTATAACCAATATGTTGGCTGAGTCAGTCAACGAATCATTAAAGCAACTTGAGCAGACTTCTGTGCAGGACTCGTTTCAAGGTATTTTAACTATTGAATAATGCCTAATTGTCAAATAGATTGTCTCAATAGGATAGAGTACAAGGCCCAAAATATGTGCTTTAGGTTGTTCTTATATATATTGTACTTAAATTTCCAACCCCGTTAATCAAATAGCCTATCCTTGTGAATTTCACTAAATGTGGCTTTAGTTTGTGTGAGAAGAAAATAATGCTCAAGCTAATTTTTTCAAGCAAAATAGAAGAGAATTCGAGTTTCTTCAGTTTGCAAAGGGAGTGAGCTTCTCAGATATTAGACTTAACAATGGGTACCTAATTCTTTTCCTGTTCATGTTGCCCACATTTAATACAAGGCCAGCATACCCTCAGAAGATACAGCACCATTCTACAAAGCTTATTATGGTTTATACGCTTCCCAACATACCCTCAGAGAGGATAGAGCTCACAGATAATGCATGCTAATCTTGCAGTGAACCTAAGTGAAATGACCTAGAGGAAGTTTTGTTTTAGATGGCCCTCCTGTTCATAACCAATTCTTACGGGTCATATCAAATGTTGAATATAATTTTAAAATCAACATCTTTATGGAACTTGTTTCCTTTAATTGATCGCTCTAGTTTGTCTTTCAATAGTTAAATATTATGCCAAACTCAGCCGAAGCACTTCTTTAACTTTACTTTTTCTCGTAAGTCGTAGCTATCTGAACAATATACATATCACAAGTAGCTCCATTTGAAACTCCAGTGTAATCTGGGTCAGTATATATGACTGATGTAACAGCTTCTTCAATCAATACTAGTTTTCTTTTTAATTTTTAAACAGAAAAGATGGATCTAAAGTTCCTTCAATCCTCATATTTCTCTTGCCTACCCCTCCACAACCACTCTCTGATATGAAGATTTTGTGATTAAAAACTTCTGGAAATATAAAACTGTCTTGATTTAATAGAATATCGTTTGCAATATCTAAATTTGTTTTCTGCGATAGAAATGATGAAAATGGCAGCTGAACTTCAAGGAAAAATGGAAAGTCTGAAGAAGAAAGGATTGGCTGAAATGGAAAGCTCTAGAACAAAGAGAATATATTGTCCAAACAATGACCAGACTTTGGTACATCCTGTGAATGGTTAGTAATTTGAAGAAAAAATTGGTGTCAACCCCCCACTTTTGTGATAACCCCCCGAACCGCCCGTTCAAACCGCCAGACTTTTTAGTGGGGGGTTATCATAAAAGTGGGGGGTTTACACCAATTTTTTCTAATTTGAACAATAGCTTATTCTTCCACTCTCAGAAAAACAAAGCTAACTTGTTCTATGATCCATTCCTCTGTAGGATTTTCTGACATGGACCTGAGCAGTCTTCAAGAATTTGAAAGCTTCTAGAGTAATGTACCTGACTTGTAGAATTGAAATTTACTTATCTGTATGACATATATCCATTGCCAATGTTGATGATAGTGCCTAAGTGTGTATCCCTACTTGAATATTTGGGTCAGAACCTGATGACGATCTTGGATTTTATGTTGGGGACTAATAACCTTTATTCTCTATTCTATACTTGTGTGTGTTGGTCGTGGTGCTGAGTGATAAGACAGAAACTTACATACAGCATCATGTAGAACCATAATTTCTGTCACTGACATTTTGTTGGCTGTAATAATTTTAGTGTTCAACAATGGCTTAAAGTTATATTGTACAAAACATTGATTCTAGTTTTGGTTCTTTTGCAAAGATTTGTTTATTCTTCTGTGTGGTCGGCGTGAATGATCTTAATGTCATGAAGATTATTAGTACCCGAATACAGTTTATTTCAAATTTTTATCTTTGTGACATGCAAAATAATTTGGCCTCGACAGAATGAAGTTTTGTCAATACGATGACTTCGTGGAAGGAATCGTGGTAATGATTTCCACCATCACACTTTCACAGAGAACTGGGGTCTAGGGGTCAAAAAATTTTGAATAGTAACTTGTCGATATGATGACTTGGTGAAATGATAGATCATGTGTGTAAAAACAGATCTTGAATCAATGTCTGCCCTGTGTAAGCCAACAGTGACAATATCTCTGTTGGGGTCATCAGTTTAACATACATTTCGAAGAAAAAAAGATCTATGTTTGGGTTGATTACCGATGATGCCAATACTCGTTAAAAGCTCGAAGCTTGGTTAAGTGTAATTGAGACAGTGTCCTCATATATGCAGTATTTATGTGGGCATTGCACTGAAGAAATTCTAGGTGCTGAGCATGAAAAAGCACTAAATGAACTACTCCTATAAAAAAAAACATGATACGAAGAAGACACCATTAAAGAAACTGAGAGACTAAAATAAATTAATTCATTGATTTCAAAGAGATCAATGACAGACCTCTTCTTGTTGGAAATACAAAAACATATACTAGCTCTTCAAGAGCACCTAAACAAACTGAAAACACAAAACAATATCAAAAAACACTGAAGAGGCCTAATCAAAACTGGATTGTTGTATTTCATTTCTTCATTCCAGTTGCATCCTTCACTGCATCAGCAGCACCAGAAGCCTTGTCCATCACTGCCTGACCAGCCTACACAATTCAAAATGAAAACAAAATAAAAATTATCACCAACATACACATAATTTCAAAGATTTTTCAAATAAATTTTCACGAGATCAACGCACTTGTCCAGCTATATTTCTAACCTCGCTCATTGAGTCCTTGACTGACTGAGCAGCATTAGATGCCTTATCAACTATCTGATCCTTCTTGACCTGTAAAGAACATTACAAGTTAAAACCCAACATCATCTTCATATTGAAAGGACATGAAAGAGATGCAAATATGCTTACAGTAGCTTGGCCTTGTGCTTGTCCAGCATTGAAGCTTGCACTCTGAGAATTATCCATAATACTTTGCTTGCTTTTTTTTTTTTCTTTAACTCTTAAAACACAAAACAATTTTGAGATGCTCTAAGCTAATCAATGCATAGGGGTATATATAGTTTTTTTCTACCATGTATTTAAGCGACACGTGTTGTCGTAATTGCTCTATAAAATGCTGACACGTATCATTTGTTGGTAGAATGTAAAAATTTTGGCCATTTGATTAGGTAGTATTGTTCTAAGTTTAGGGAGATTTTGACTTGGTATTCAGTTACTTGATCAACAATTTTCTTGCTAATTGATCCAATCAAATGCATGCACTGTGTATGTCCTCATGTTATGTACTCCATGTCCATTTCTCAGATTTAATGTTCTAAATGAGTGTACTAACAAGATTAATACTATAGTCTTGTTATATATTATTGGCTTGATTTGCATTACTCAATGTTTCAAGAAGTTGATCCAACGCTGTACTCAAGTTTTTCATTGTTGCAATGAGACTGAAAACCAAGCTCAATTCCACAAGCACTAGAATTTATTGTGCCATGCATATATCTTTTACTATTACATAAAAGTTTAACGGATTGTAGCACTAGGAGCCTATCCACGTGGTTCCTCAACCTATACACCTGGCCTTGCATTTAAACTTTAATATTCTGCTTCTATACAACCGAATTCATGCCCTAGCCTTACAGAGTCGCAGGTTAATCCTACTAACGGCTCAAATTTTGGGGACCAATGCCGTGAAATCGATAACACTATACTAATCAGATCATTCATACCTAGCTAAATGGTTAAGAAGCCAATGTTAAAGTGATGTTTTGTAGTTTAAATTAAGGGAAATCTTGCCAGGGTTTTTTTTTATTGGGTTTCCTAGTATACAAAATACAATTACAACTCTACAGGATCTTCCAAACATTTTTGTTGTTGTCAGTCAGAAGTGTTCTGCTCGAGTAAAGTTCAATCCAATCTCATCGGTTCTTCTCTTCTTCGGTTGGCGGCTATAAGAGCTATGACAATTGACAACACCTTTGGTTTCTGGTTTGGCCAACTCATGGGAAAGAGGTTCACTTTCGTGCATGGGTGAAGGCAGGATCGGTGTGGGTCTGTGGGAGACTGAGAGGGGTTTTCAATGTTTATGGGCCTTCAAAAATGTTATCCAAAAGGAAGTGATCTATGGGCCTTCAAAGATGTGAATTTGAAAAGAGGCACAAACTCTGCTCTAGCTAACAAAGCCCTAAAGTGGTTTGAGATTTTTTTTGGTGACACGTTTATTAGGGTATTTCTTATGTTTCATCAAATCTATCGTCAAACTCAAAGTGAAAAAATCTATGATTCATGGACCATCAAAAGTTCATCAAATTTGATATTTCACCAAAAATCATCAACAATTCATTAAGTTTGATGAAATTTTGATGGAAAACATCAAATATCGATCAACTGGGTACTAAATCTGATAAGGTCGTCTAGGGCTGGCAATCATGTCGGGTCATAAACAGGTCGAGGTATTTTTGGGCTCTACCCGAACCTGATCTGTTTAAACTACACCATACAAACCCGAACCTAACCTACTAATTAAACAGGTCAGGTTTGGGTTAATCTGTTTAACCCGTTACCATAAACAGGTCATGTTTGGACCTGTTTAACCCACCAAACCTGCTACCCGTTTAACATGTTTACTGAATTATAGAAAAAAAGAAATGATCGAAAACATTACAAACTTCAAAGTTATAATCATCCTCAACATGTTTAAATCCCGTACATTCATACATGTTTAACAACATAGAAAAAATCCTATATAGCCATATGCATTGTTCAATGTTCCACTTCCAAACGATTCGATGTTGCATATTTGCAAGCAATGCGCTTTTCAAACCTGCGACAATCAAAAGAATATTCATTAGAGAGATGTTTGTAGCTCTAGTCGATCCTAATCCAAAGAAATGATATACAGTGTGTTCTATTCTATATTTCTATAGCTCTATTCAGTATATTGACATTAATCTTCTTTCTTTTCACCAAAAATTAAAATATAAATAAATGGGACATGAATTAGTCTGATATGAATTGGTATTCCAATAACTCAATAAGTTCTAGTCAAATTGAATCCCATATTTAATTAAATAAATTGGATCAAATGTTGAGATGTTATCTAAACTAGCCATTTGGCCCATGTCATGCATGGGCATCAAGATTGCGGCTCACTCATTTTATGCTATGCATGGGCTTTTAGACCGCATCCCATTTGTTAGTTATGAAATTATAATTATAGGTTTTAAATTGTGGTCCACTGAAGAATCTATGTAATTATGAATTTAACCATACTAACCTAAAAATTAATCAAAATTCTCTTCAATTAGACTATCAATTAGGAGAGAGAATATTTCCTTAAGGGCAAGTTCTACTTTAATTAATATAGAGTATAGATATCTAATAAGTTATAAACAATAATTGCAAA